>JABFOV010005622.1:0-11776 GCA_022817685.1 Aradophagus sp. ZL-2020
CAACAACATCGAGGCCGTATATTTTTTTATTATGCATTCAAATTGATGTTAAAAGATTAAGGTATTTCAGTGTCCAGAATGCGCCGTTCTTGATCGACGACAGATTGCGTTTCATGGATCGGAAACATGTACGAATTGCCGGTGGAGGTTAAGGTCAAGCCTTTGGTGCTTATCGGTTTGATGGGTTTGGATGTTTCCAATCCCATTTACCGTTCAATTTGGGATTCGTTTAATAATAACAGAAGACCGGATGGCGGCGCAGTCGTGCAATTTAAATTAATTAGCAATAATCATGAATTTCCGACAGTCAAACCAAAGGTATTTTATCATTGTGATAAAGTTTATCCAATTTTGCCTTTTCCATATATACATGTATTTTTAAATTATACAGTCATATTTATTTTACTTTTCTTGCAGCATACAACTTATGACTGGTACACTCCCAAAGGAATACTGAAGCGCAACTGGATGAACAAATATCTTAATGAGATCCCAGCAGTAGTTGTTGTTTTTTATGAATTAGAATGGAACGACTCTACATGGAACGAGAAAAAAATGGAATGTGCATCTCGAGTTCAATCATTAAGGTGATATATTGTTAAAACTATTTATATTATTTTACATAAATTTATTTGAAGAAAAAAGATAATTTTTACTCAGTCACTGATAAAATTAATTGTAATCATAAGTCATTAAATTGATTCTTTTCTTTTCTTGTAATTAGAGCTGCACTCGAAGGAAGAAATACAAAAATTGCAGTGGTGCTAATTCAACGTGGTGCACAGCCACCCCCAGGTGAAGATATTGGAGCAACTGAACGCGCCTCCGCGCTATGCGCAGCATGTGAATTACCTGCCAAATCATTATATGTCTTGCCACATGGGGATCATCTTTCTGGCTATACTATGAGGTATAAATTTATAGAATATTAAAATATTTTATTCATAAATTAAATAACGATATATATGTGGTAATGTATTTTCACACTTACTAAATAGCTTGGGAACCATTTATGAAAAACGTTCGCAAAACGTATATATTAAAAATATATTAAAAATTATTAATTCATTGCAATACATTATAAAAAATCATTTCACTGATTTTTCGAATCCAATTTTTCAATTATTTATATATATTTATAACAATTAATAATTGTAATTCGTATTTACAGTTGATTTACAATCATCTAATGAAAATATTTATTTTTTTGTAGATTAGAAAACGCGTTTTGTGAACTAGCTCAGACGTTTTATTATTCTGAATATCGCTACGTTAAAAGCCATCGAGAACAATTGAATAAAACTACACATCAATACTTGTTTGTACGACACCAGTTTAAGATGGGGTTTCTAAATGAACTTCAGCAAGAAAAAACAGCTCACAAGTATGTTTCTTGTGCCAATATTCAAATAAAATCATAAATTAAACTATACTACCTCAATCTTGATATTTTCAATATATTATAGAATATTTTAAATTTTATTTCATGTTTTTACAAACAAACCTTTTATAAATTAATTGTCATATTTGATTAATATATTACTACTTAAACCAGACACTACCAGCAAGCATATAATAATTTATTGGATATAAGAATAACTGATGCAAATCTGATGGAAATCAAAACTGTTGCGAGTTTTATCAATTACAAACTGTGCAGATTAATGTTTAATCTAACACGGCCAAAAGATGCGATAACTCAGTTTAAAAATCACATTGAACAGTAAGTTGAAACTGATTTTACTCTAAATTGATACAAAGATGATTATTTGTTTTTGAGGCAATTTAAAATTGTATTTTTAAGACACCTTAGAAGTTGCCTAGTTGATAATTAAAAAAATATGATCATTTTAAAGAAACGAGATATTTTTCTAACACTGAAATAATTAAATGCATGAATTATTAGATTTAAAACTCGTACGGGGCCTCAAGAGTTGATTTTTGAACATCATGCATGGATGGCGAGTCAATATTCAACGTTCGCAGAGTTGTTTGATGAAGCTATAAAGTCTGGCCTTTCTGCATTACAAACTCAACATCCAGGGTACTTTTATCATTTAGCTGCCAAACAAACTATGGATCGTCGGAAAGCTAGTAATGAACTTTGTAAAGTATGTTGCACTTTTAAGTGTCTAAAAGAACTGAATTACATTTTTTAATTATTATTATAATTTTCGTTTAAATGTTTATAAATTAAGGGGATAGATAAATATCCAGATCCAGACCCATTGGAAAATGATGAGAAACTCGAATTTTATGGCCAAAGACCATGGCGTGCCGATGCTTTTAGAGAAGCTGCTGCAATACAAGCACTGCAATATCGAGAGTCAAAATTCAATCACTCGGTAAACATAATTTGTTATTTTTTTTTATCTCGATTGATGATTCAGGTTTCACTAGCTTTAACAACTAATTAATTTTTCAGATGTTAATAGTTAGTTTGTTAGGAAATGCGATGTCTCAATTTAAAACATATAGATGTCCGCGAATGCGAAGATTTTTAGGTGAGTTCAATTTTTTATATCCAAATGTATTAAAACTGAATAGTCATTTGGTAGGATCTCTGATCTTAGATACCTGACAGCTCCTGAATTCTTATATGTATTTTAATATTTACAGCTGTACAGATGGCAGATGAATATTTTAAAATTAAAGATTATGGAAAAGTTTTAACGTAAGTACATTTATATGTAACATTAGACAAAATAAATAAATATACCTATTTCAGGTTATTAAGTATGTTAATATATATTTTAGTTTATTAATGTTAATGCTGTGGGACTACCATGTCGAAAGATGGCCAGTTTTATTAACTGATATTTTAAAAAATGCTCTCAAAGCAGCATACTTGGCGTGCAATACTCAAGATTATATTATACTAGCGCTTGAATCTCTCGGGCCTTCAACAAACTTTTCAAAAAGCCGAAAAGAAGTCATATTCAACAACATCAAATCTATTTTGAGAGTACGTTATCTTAAATGTCAAGTTTATTTTCCAATTTTCTTTTACATTTAAATATATCCTTAATTATATCTCCTCAATATCGACTCTTGCAGTACATTTAACACTTAAGACATTAAACTACAACCTGCACTGTTTTTTATGTCTTAGAGAAAACCACCTCAACCGGAACCAGATCTAACTGACGATCTGACACAAGGAGTGCCTGAAAAATGGATTGAAACGTTAAGTCGTTCAGGACCTATTAATTTCACCATTGATGATAGCAATAGCACTCCATTCGCCGAAGTGAAAGCTCGATTTTCAGAGTCACATTATACTATTAATTCCATTGTTACTATAGAAGTTTTTGTAAGGTAATTTTTTTGAGCTACATATTTATATTTCAGTAAATAAACACATTAAATCAAATAAATGATTGTTTTAATTTTTTTTCTTTCAGAAATTTGTATCATGACCAAATAGAGTTTTCGAAAATTGCTGCTGCTGTAAATCACATGGGGTGTAATATAGAATGTATTTTGCTTGATAGCGATTGCAACAACTACATCTTTCGTGGCAGCGAAACCCGAAAATTTACTGTACAGTTTCCAGCCGCGTCACAAAATGTTACAAATAATGAAATCCAGATTTCCTCGGTGTCGCTTTACATTGGAAATGTCAATGATTGTTGCATTATTTTACGATATTCTATATTAGCTGGCGATGTAACTAACGTTTCAGACAGAATATATCCAGAAATTCAGCAACTCAGGTGAGTTTGTTTTGATTAAAGTTAAAATCTATCTTATAATTTAAAAGAAATTTAAATTTTTTATGAGTTTTCAATCATATTATGTTATAATAGTTAAACATTATTATTGATATAAATGATTTTGCATAAAAGATTACTGTACTTTAATTAGAAAAAAAATCAGATCGATTCTCAGGAAACTTGGTTAGAGGAATCAATTATAAATTCGCTGAATTCGTTTGCGTATTAAATTATCTTTTTGTACTCAAACTAAATTAATTTGACTTTGAGAAATTTTTTCTTTGCAAATCTAGTTATGTGAACAAATTCTATTTGTGGTTTTATATCATAACAAATGTATGTAGTTAAGTAATTTATTAAATGTAATTTTTAGAGGAAGTAATTTTGATAAAGTTAAGCCGTTGGTTTATGCTCATGTCCAACAAGAGGAATGTAATATAGAAATTAAAATTGAGTCAAAGGGTCCAGCGCTTGTAGGTGAATGGATTCCTGTAAAAATTGTACTTCTTTCCCGTGAAGACATTGTTGGTGTGATCTTAAGGATCAATCTCATTTCGGAGGGAAGTAACGATCAGTCAAGTAAGTAAAGTTAAATTATTATTTAACAACGTTTATAATACAGCAAAATGAAAATGCTGAAAACTCAAGAAATATTGGTGAATAAGACAATGATATGAATAGTTTTGACATATTTTTGCATTAATTATGTTGTTTGTATTGTTTGTTCTTTTATTCAACTTTGAAATTAAAATACAAGGCAAAATAATTTGTACACACAGTGAAATTAGTTTCAGCAAACACTTTATTTTAAATTCAATTAAATATAAATGACTTTGCAACATTTATTGCTCCAAAGAGTGTGTGCATTGTGTTAAAATTCTTTGAAACTTTTGTTCAATCAATAATTCGATTAATTTGTCTATTGTAATGAAAAATACTTTGTTATAATTGATACATATAATCTCTTTTCAGCTGAACTTAGTACAAATATGGTGGAGAAACAGCCAAGCATTTTGATTGATATAAACAATGTTCAAAAGGGCGAGCCCTTGGACAAAGTCGTGTACATAAGAGCTCACAAAGTTGGAGATAGAAATATCTCAATCAAGGTAATGCTCTATAAATGCTTCCACAAGTAGTTTTAATAGCTACAATTTTACTGAGCGAACGTTTGACACAACTTTTTTTTCAGATGGACTATAGCAGATCTGGACAGAGAAAAAGTCACAAAGAATTATCGTATCTGTTGCCTTTTGTAAAACCTTTCGAAGTCACCACTCAGTTTTATACAATGTTGTTTGAACCTTTAACGAAAGGTTTTATCGACGAGCCAATGTTCGTTATGCCACATATTACGTGCACGTCGCCTTGGCCTATTAAAATATTAGATACTTCAGTGGAATTAGTAAGCAATTTTTTCATTTACTTTTAAGTTACGATAAGGTCTGTTATATTGTTGACTAAATGTAGGTTTTTAGTCTGAAAATATAGAAATTAAATTTAGTTACTGTATAACACCATCGTTTACAGGCATCTTGCCCATTTAAAATTTTGTATTTCATTATTTATTTCTATTAATAGTTTATTTAAAGTAATTTGTATTGCAGAATTGGTTGTAAATTATTATAAATATTTTTGCAGGGAAATTCGATGGTGCAAGAAAATGAAACACAACAAAAATCAATATTATCAGGGATCGTGCTGTTAGATGGAGAAACTGCAACAGACACATATTGTATCATTCCAAAAGTTGATAGCGAACAACCAACAAGTATTGGAGTGTATACAATTCGATGGCGGAGGTCAATATTATTTATAAAATAATACACAAAAATTTTGAATTGAAAGAAAGAAATCTATTGACTATCAATTTGATAACTGAAATGAAATTTATAATATAAGAAAAATAATAGATTAGAATACACAATTGTTTATGTTTTAGGGCAAACGAGGAAAGTACGATAGAAACAAGCAGTAGTGTGACTCTGATGCCTCTGATAATAGAAGATGCAGTGATTAGCTTGGAGGCTAAGCTTCCAGCTCATGGATGGGTTCAAACGCCATTAAGGATTTCTTATTTTATCCGCAATCATTCTGATTACTTGATTACTTTGCGTTTAAACATTGAGAGCAGTGATGCTTTCCTGTTTGCCGGACACAAAAAGGCACGATTCTTTAAATCATAATTGCTTAATATATTGAACTTTAAAATTGTTTAATTAAGTAACATTCGTTTGTCTTAATTTTTGATAAGATGATTAAAAGTTATTAAAGTAAAGAAAGAACTGCTTTGCCACTTTTTTTGGAGAAATATTATGATTTCTCACAGCAGTACATTTTAATGTTATTAGGTGGATATATGCATCCTTCCAGATAGTGAGAGGAAGATCGAGTGGATTTTGCAACCACTTGTTGCCGGCTTCGTCGCTCTTCCGACGCTATCATTATCAGTGCCTCCTGGTAATAATCATGTTTCCACTATGAAAAATATATTTAATCAAGTTAATTAATATAATAAACTTTTGGTTCACCTTTATAGAAGATGCGTACAAACTGAGCAAGACTCGCCTTGAAGAAATGCTGCAAAGGTCTTTGCCAAGTCATATATATATAATGGTAAGTATAATAATCGTGAAAATGTTACTTAACGTTATATGAAAAATCAAAAAGCTTACTTTAGAATTGTAATTTTCAAAGTATATATACATATAAACAAATTTTATCTAAGCATTCTTTTTATGATATTGGAAAACTTACAAAAAAACCATTTAAAAAACAACTCGAAGATAGCTAAAAAGACAATAAAAATGTATTACAAATTTAGTTTAAATAAAGGAAATCCATAATTTGTTTTTATTAAAACATAACTAATAAACGTTTTCATTGGTTTTTCAGCCAAAATCACAAAAGCTGGAGGAGTGATTTCGCATTGTAAATCGCGCAACACAAAAGAAAGAACGAAGAAACCTTGTAACATTTCTCGAATGATGTAGAATGCATTCTTGCGAGGATAAAGAATAAAATTCGTTAGGTATTCACAGCTTATTTTATTCATGAACAGCTACTTCCATGGGCAGAAACTTCGTTCTGTCTTGATAAATAATACATGCTTATTTTTATAAATTATTTGTAAAAATGAACACTGATAAAAAGGACAGTAGGGCGATTTCTTTTCGAAGTTGTGGCCTCTTAATGGATAACTATTTCAATAAATTATTCTAAAATTTTATTATTTATATTAAAAAGAAATCTACCGAAATTTTTATTAATTATGTTGCTATTAATCATAATTACGAATACAATTTTTCTAAATATATTTTAACATCTTTTTTCTAGGTTTTCTAGATCATTACTTTAAAGTTTTTACCTAAAAAAATAACAATATAACATTTTTAATTACAGTAGAAATAACAAAATGAACAACATGGCAAACACTTGTTTGCATCAAAACTGTTATACAAATATATACTATATAATATGTGGATTCAACGTGTCTCCAGGTAATTCACTGAAATTTTGTACTGAGGTATCGATCCATCACCAACGTTACAATGTATTCCAGTAATCAAACAAAACAGTGCTAAACCATTAACAACCTGACAGGCTTTATAATGTACATTTTATATACCTAAAAATAAACACGCGTTTCTCGTTTTAGCTTCATAATTATACTTAAATAATATAAAATAAAGTAAATATAAAAATGCAATCTCGGATCAACAACATTAGTGATGTTTTGAGCAGATTTGCAGAGGAGGAAAAAGCGATTGAGCAGAAATTGCACGAATGGTACTTTTAAATTTAAATTTTTACTAATTGAATTATAAGATTACAAAAATCTAATTTAAATGTGTGTCGACATGAATCTTTTAAATTGTTTTTTGGCATTGTTATTTTAATGAAGACATTGATCTGATTATTAACATCCAACTACAAAATAAACTTTGAATTGTTTTCAGTGAGAAAAGACGGTACGAGATCAAGTCAAAAGCGAGTGCCACATTTGAGCACTACGATTTTCTAACGAACAACGTTAGCATTGAAAAAGAAACGTCGTTGCTTCGTAATCAGCGGTTGTTGAAGGTAATTTTTGTTTTAAACATTAACGTTAGTATCGGTTCGCACTATTTTTTAAGTAGTGGTTATGTAACTTCCTCGTGTAAGTGTACATTACCTAATAGAAAATATCATATTGATGCGATTTTGCAAATTCAAAAGAAAATTTTGTCTTTTTAAACATCACATAAAAATTTAATAATTACAATGAGGACATGTTTACAATTAATTTGATCACAATTTTATTTCCAACGTTTTAGTTATTAAATTTTATCTTTTGTGATAAATTCAAAGTTTTGAAACTTTTAATTGCTCTTTGACTATACGAACAACTTTTTAATTTTGCGCTGCATTGTCACAGATATGTAATTGTTAACGCGATGTAAATATATTAAAAATATTTATCGTTGGTAAATAAGTCAATATTGAAATCTTTAATAATATAAGAAAAGACTTTGAGAAATTTATTATACAACTTTTATACTGCTTACACTGAGATGTTGCTAACTGCTTAAAAGTTTGATATGAAGAATATTTTAGGTCATTCAGTTAAGTACAATATCATGTCTATGATATTATGAAAAATAAAAAGTAATAATAGTAAAAAGAAACTTTCTGTTAAGCTAATCTTTAACTTAACAATTCATTTGATTATTATAAACTGGACGTTGCATTTTCATAAATTATTAATACTATCAAATTATTAACCATTCTTCACCTATGAATTCTTCAAGATTTACACGTTATATTCTCGGTGCCAAGCAATCTGTAAAACTTGTAAAAGTTATTAAGTTTTTGCTTGAGTCTCAGACAAATTTTTATACTATTTGTAACTTAAACCAAAACTGCAATCTCATGATAAATCTAGTTAAAAATTTGCTAATTTCCATTTTTTAAATATTGACAACATTTTTTGAAAGTTTTTAATTTATGTATAAATCTCTTTCTCTCTCTTTTTCCTCTCTTTATGTTATCCACAAATTTTCTAACTTCTTAATGCGATAGAATATTTATACTAGTTTTGTAAAGGGAGGGATTACAAAAAAAAAAAAAAGAAATTGAAGGAAATAACAAAGATTTGAAAATTCCAATTGACTCATATTCTACACAGTGTTTTTTTACACATATACATATTGAAGATTCAATTTTTTTTCATAGGACTTAGAAAAAATTAAAGCGCGTTTAAGAACTCTTGCAACGTTTAGCCCTACGGACCAAGAACTTCATGATTTAGCAGTGTTCTACAAAAGCAGCCTCTCACTTAGATAAAGGTAAACTTTATATTTTACAGGGGAATAAAAAAAGAGTATCAAATAAGTGTACAGTTTTATAAAACGGAATATTTTTTATTTCTTTAATTTTTTTTATTTTTGGTTCGTTGATTAATGCACACTGATTAATTGATACATTTATTTATGCACTATGTGCCACGCTCTTCTGGGAAACGCTTTACATTTTCAGATTTATTTAAGAAATTAAATGACATTTTATAGACATTTTTAACTTGAATCTGGAAATTCTAAACATTTTCCATACAATTACCTGAAACTGCTTGGAAACTGTACACAATTTCCATATCATCATCTATATATATGTATGATATTACTAAACTGTGTCCAAAGCAAATAATTGTTTATAACTGTGGCAATCTAAAGAAATATTACAGAATATGCTAGTAAAAATAATCCGTCAACCATTTTCATACAAATGATCTCAATTTTCGTTTCTCAATGTTGAAAAATGTTCAGTTTCAGTGGCCGAAGCGGATCAAAGTGTCAGCGGAAGCACGTTGAAAATTCCACCGTCGTACGTCACTCAACCTGATAACTCGAGCCGAACGAACAAACTAATGTATTACAAGTTTGTTGATCGCTCGGATCGATGAATCAGAATTGAAAAAGCCGCTGCTGTGTCTTTTCACCTCACATCACATGCTCACCAGGGAACTACAAAATTCAAATCGCAACGCATGAGCAACAAGTAAATTACATTTTAATAATCGCAAACTTACGAAATTGTAATGTCATTATAAAAAAGCAACTCAAAATACAAAAGAAAAAAAGTTTAGAAACAGGAAAAAATGCAGACAAACTGTATTAAAAACGTCAGCAGCGGTATCTACTCAAGTTTACTTGTCGGCGTGGATGGCGCCGTCCCTCCGACCATATGTCGCGACATCAGATCCAAGAAACCGCGAAAAACGGTGTAAAATCTTGCATCCCGCAGAAAAGCTTTTTCACTCGCTTGATTTGACGATACTGTTCGCAGTCACCAATGAAAATTCTTCCAGTTTATCTTGCGGGAACAATTTGATTGATACGCGACGTGTTCAAAGCGGTTACAAGAAAAGCGATCCCGAAAATTGGTCGGAAAAGAGCGAGGTCTTGGGTTTTCCGGCTTGGACTCGAGGCGCGGCAGGCCGGCGGAGCAACGTGGCCGGAGCTTCGGAGGGCGCGACGTCCACCTGTCCAAATGATATCCATATTCATTTTCGATACGCAGTGTCGCGCTATCGCCGCGGTAATTACCGCGAGCAGCCAGTTTTACGTACGAACAAACACACGTGCACGGCCGATAGGGAGTACCACGTTGCAGGCGACGATTTGATAACGCGGCCCGAGCGGCGGACGGGGAGAGCGAGACACGCCGGCCTTCCGCGCGACCTTTTTTATACTATACTATTCGCTGTGGATCGCGCCGGCCGAAAAACCGAGGGCCGGATTTTCCGCAGCCCCCGTCAACTTCTCGTACCCGATCCCCACGACCGGCCCCTGATAACAGCACACCAATGGGCTATTTTTGAATTCACGTGCGACATTGTCTAACGTCCGTTATATCTTATCAAACTTTTTTTTCTTTCTATCTGCCTTCCTTCTCTTCTGCCGATGGCTTTTTCGCGTTTGATTTCGTTTTTGCCTTTTCGGAAACCCGCACTCTTGCAGATTGACGGAACGTGTCAGTGGTAATTTTTAACTGACGATTTTTCGCTTTTGCTTATTTCTTTTGAATTGGCGTAAGTTGTTTGTCAAGATTGAATCTCGTTAATATTACGATATTAGATGGTATTTTCTTAGCAATCACCATTGCTGTTA
Organism: Aradophagus sp. ZL-2020; assembly: GCA_022817685.1. Taxonomy (NCBI): domain Eukaryota; kingdom Metazoa; phylum Arthropoda; class Insecta; order Hymenoptera; family Scelionidae; genus Aradophagus; species Aradophagus sp. ZL-2020. The sequence continues at coordinate 10,865 of JABFOV010005622.1, forward strand.
ATGTTTGAGGTCTTTAGTTTTGTATTATTTTTTGACTTTTTACAAGACCTTTATGGCAAATATTTTTAAAGTAATGCAGAATGGAAATGTGTTAGAAGTTTGCAATACTGTTTTGCAATGAATTCACGTTTGAATTGATTTTGATTCGAACAAGTTGCAGTTTTGTAGAGAGTGCAGTTTTGTTACCTTTGAACAAATTTTAGAAGTTTGTAGGATAGAAAAAGAACTCAAAGTAGACAATTAAAATTTCATGTAAATAATATTGAAAATTTGCTTTAAACAATTTTTATTTATTCATGAATATATTTATTGTTGGTTATACAACTTATATTCTCATAAATGTAAGATCTCTTGGTATAAACATTTAATTTTAAATTCTAAAATCGTCATTAATTGTAGAATTTATTTTTAATAAACATTAGTTGCTTGCTTTTTTTTTATTAAAATAGAATCAAAGTATCACCAAAGTTCTAGCTTGTCAGCACAATTAAAATAACATGTGTAACACATTTCAAGTGAAATATAAATTTAATGAACAAATTCTTTAAATTTATGAATTCGTGTGATAAATGTCTATTCTTAAAATTTTCGTTTTCTTTAAATTCTTTAACACATTTATGGCATATTTATTTACAAGAGCAAGTAATTTAATTTTAATTTTTTTCTCACCAGTTTTTTTTTTTTTTTTTTTTTTTTTTTTTTTTTTTTTTTTTTTTTTTTTTTTATTTTTTTTTTTTTTATTTTTTTTTTAATTTTTTTTTTTTTATATAAATATTTTAATTGTTTATTTTTATAAAAAAAAATTTTTTTTTTTTTTAATGTTTTTAAAATATTTTTTTTTAAAATTATATATAATTTATTTATAAAATATTTTTTATATAATTTTTTTTTTTTATGTTTTTTTTTTTTTTT
>JABFOV010005624.1:0-11773 GCA_022817685.1 Aradophagus sp. ZL-2020
CATGGCCGAGTCAATCTGCTGTTCCGTGTGTGCCTCAGTTGTCAGCACCGCGCACGCCTCTCTGCGGTTTCGTCGCTGGCGAGGGCGCAGCCGCGCGGTGCCCCACTGTCCATCGCCGGCGGCGACCGCGGGGTGTTAGTATTCAGCGCACAGTTCTTTGTGCGGGAATGAGCGTGTGCCGCGGCTTCTCTTCGACTCGCAGCCTTCTCTTCGCACTTACTTTTTTCGCCCCCCCCCCCCCCCCCCCCCCCTTTGCCACACCCCACCTCCGCCGCGCGCCGACACCCGATGTCTTTTCCCGAGCGCGTCTGGCTTTCACCGCAGGATTAAGATTTGAATTTGAGATCGCTTTTGATAAAGAGGTTTTTAGATACATTGCCCGCTAATCTCACGAGCAGCTGAGATAAAGTTTGATTTGCGCTTTCAGATATTCAAATGTGCGCGCGATTGGCTGTCGAGAATTTGAAATTCAAATTTCCCGCTTCGACGTAACGGATCTTCAACGGACGTTCGAACTCGATTAGCCAATCGATCGACGTGTCCGGGATTCAGCTACTTTTGATCGATCTGATTTCAAATTCAAATTCAGTTTAATTGAATATTCCCGTTTTTGATCATTAAAAATTCTATATGTTATATTCAAAATATTAAAAAAAAAATTAAATAAGTATTAGTGAATTTGGATCTAAATCACAACGCTTCACAATTTTTTTGATTACTTTTTACTCTAATTTTGGTAATTTGTAATGGTAACTTTCCATTTAAAGTTGCCTACTTTTGTTGTAGAATAATAATCTAATTTCAAAATTGCCGCCTCGTCGTTTGGCGGGAAATTTAAAGGAACGCGTCGTTGAAACGAGTTCCACGTTGTTCGTTTCGCGCGAAAATGCGTTCTTAAGCACTCGGCGGCCGAAAGAAAGACGTTAACTCGCGGAAACCAAAGGTGGAAAATCGTCCGAACGATTTAATCGCGATGCGTGAAATTCAGTTAGAAATAGTTCCTCGTTGAGCCGCGCGCTTTACGTAAGTTTTAGATTATTTTTGAACCATGGAAAATAGACCGAGCTGTTAAGATCCATTGTGCAAGATAAATTGAAGTGATTTCCTTTCCCCGGGAGTGTTTGCGATGCAGTCGCTTTGCTCCGCTCTCGCCGACAAACGAAGGTAATCTCGATAAAGTTAATTTTATCGCGTCTTATGTCCATTTTTTATTTCGTTTTAGGAAGGCTTCTCGGACCCGCCGAGTGTTAGCTCGATTAGCCGACTGTTACGCGGCGGAAGGCCCTGCGACGACGGGAAAAAGGACTACACGATCGACGGCATTCTGGGAGGTGGTAAGTCGTGGAACAAAATTATCATAATAATTATTAACAAACGGCGTATAAAAATAAACTTGAATTATTACAATAATTTGAACACGCGACTTTCGTAGGCGTATAAATTTTTTAATAATTTCTCATATAACTATTAATTTTGAAAAAAAAAAACATAGAAAATAAATGGAGTTGGGTTTATCTTGTGAAACAACTAAATTTAATACTTTTAATTAAAAATTGTATTTTATTCCCAAAAACGCTAGTCTAGTAATGAAAGCTTGAGAAATCACCTTAATGACTTTCTCAAGCAATTAAAGTCGACGAAATAAACAAACGAAGCATAAAAAGCAGCAAGCATTGAAAAAGTAGAAGTCAATTTGCCGGAAAAAAAAGGTGTTAAGATATAGTTCCGACGTAAAACAAGTATCAATATAATCCAAATGAGACGTGCGTTTGGTGCGCGGCGAATGAAAAAACGCGCGCTTGCGAAGCCGAGACGCTCGTGACGTGTGTAATAAAATCACAAAGAAATTTGAAATCCGACAACTGAGCGAGCATCAGAAGCTTTTAACCTTCGAGGATTCGTTCGATCCAACAAAGTACTCGTGGATCGCACGCACACGTACGCCGGCGCAAAAATGACACGCCGGAGGAGCGGGCTGCATGATTTTGAATTCACCTCGTATTCAATAGCTCGTATTTGGCGTGTATTTATAAATGCTAAAGTGCCGGGAAGGATTAAATCGCAGGTAGACGTGGGCTGGATTAGTCGGAATTGCCCACACGTCCGACAAACGGATTACGAGAGCATCAATATCTTACGGAGATGGACGTTTCGATTTTTCGGCCTTAATGCACCGCGTTTGTTTCGTTATGTTGAAACTGCTTTGCACGGCTTACGAAATGCAGTCTGCTTAATTATGATGCATCGACTAGGAATATCGCCTTCGAAGAAGGAAATGCTATCTAGAGATCTCACATTTTTTTTTAACACAACATTTTCGATGGAAACAATTTACTTTTGAATCAGGGTATAAAAGTGATGCATTCAAAAATCATTTTTTAAATCAACATCTCCGTATCGAAAAGAGTGTTTTAAGAATAATGGAAAAACTATCGAAGATACTATGTGAATTACTCAAAATAATTCATTAAACAATCTGGTTATTGGAAGTTTTTATTTGCTTACAAGTTAAAATTATTTTGCACGACCGTAAGTTTATTTGACTTGAGTATATGAAAAAGGTGACACATGAATAAATAAAAAACACTCGAATACTTTTCATTTTTATTAATAATTTAATAGTATTTTGTTATTTTTACCAACCGTTTTCTTAATTCAAGGCGATTGTCTAATGTTTCAACTATTGTTCCAAATATTTTACTTGAAGTAGAAAACGTGATACCAAATATCACCTGAGACAGAAACCTGATGGGAGATTTATGAAACAAATAAAAAAACAGGCATCCATCTTTCTACATAACATACATCCAGTAAATTCCTGCAGAGACTTAAAAGAAGCCACAAAAAACGACATAAACATAAAAACGAAAAGTTGTTCTATCTGTGACCTTGATGACAACATTAAGTACACCGAAACAAAACCATCGTAAAAACAAACAAAACGATAAATCAAATGATCGAAGATACGATCCACCGTGGCACAAAAGTTCCCATACAAAATTAAACGGGACATGTTTACCACCACCACCCCCCCTCCCCCCGCCCAGCTGGCTGCGATCGAGTGCGCCATCTTGGGGGCCGTGCAAAAATGTTCCTTCGCCCTTCATTAAAGCCATTGCACAATCAATCCGGCCATTTGCTTGCTAATTTTATTTGTCACCTAAGCGGCATTAAGCCGTGTCACCTGTCAATTCCCATGTATTTCAAAACGTCCTCTACAAACACGGCCGAGGAATGTCGTTTGATGTTGCTATACGAGTCCATCGTGCGCGAGCGATTTCCTTAAGGCGATCCGCGCTGAGAATCGCCCGATCGTGGCCCCGCGAGAATGCGAGGAAAGAGACGGCGGAGGGAGAGAGAGACGGCGACAGCGGCAGGCCGGGTCGGCCGAGGGAGATGCTCGCGGATGAAGAGGAGGACGGGGCGCGCGTTGGACGAGGAAGGCAGGTTTGGCTGTGGAAGAGGACGGACGGAGAAGCCGAGCCGTCGAGGGAGACGGAGAGGGTGGTAGGAAGGGACGAAGGAAGGACAAGGACGGGAGGGAGAGAAGAAGGAGAGAGAGACGATTAGATGAAGAGAAAGGGGCGGCGCGGGAGGGGGCGCTGATGAGAAGAGTGAAGGAAAGGAGACGGGTTAAGGCCCATAGAGCCCCCGCGAGGGTCCCGCGAAGATCAAACGGGCCGCCTGCCACACGTCGTCAGTGGTTCTCTCGGTCCTGTCCCGCTCGCCGAGCCGCGTGCATTTTTCGCTGCACCGAAAGATAGATGGCTAAACTAACTGTCTTGGATAGTAAATTTTAATCGGTAAATCGTAAACGATGGCGTTGAAAAGGAATTTCTGTATGCTAATAGGAGAGTGTCTGTGTATGGATCCGTGCCGTTGATCTTATTTTGATAATCTCAAAGTAGTTTCTCTTCGAAATACACGTGTATGATGAATTAAAATTTAGCTATGATTATGGTTATATTTTACTTATTGGGAAATTATTGCATTGAGAAAATTAGATGTGCTCGAAGTTTTCAGTAAACGCAAATAAATTCTGATGTACTTTTCTAGATACAAATAATAGTATTTTTTTGATTGATTAATTTTACAAGAAGGTAGAATATTTCAATGTTTGGGAATACAATTTTATCATTTTTTATTGCAATAAATGTTACTAATATATATGTAATTAATTTTCGTTTATTAATAAACGTTGGAAACTTCAATTCCATAAAATTAGGTAGTTATTAGAGCTACTTCGAGCAGACAATAATTCGATTTCGGAAGATGTTTCTAATGCTTTTAATGGACGATAAATTTCTTCAACAGGGCATCTAATCAAATGCTGTAAAGGTTTTGTTCGTAACGTCATTGCGGTCGACTGTTCTTGAAAAAAGTTTAACTTTATTTATCTAATAAGTAGTTATCTACAGAAAATAAAATTTGCAATTCATAATAGATAACTCAGCAACCTATTTTTCTTCGTGTGGGAGAACCGCAAAATTGCATAGGGGGCATAATTGACTAGTGTAACTTCCTATTAATGGAGTCATAATTAAATTGATGGAGTACAGTGTTTTATGAATCGATTAATTGATGAGAAACAATGAAAAATCGAATTTTGACAAATTGTAAAACCTTCATATCTTACAATATTTGGGAAATTCAATTATTCAACGCATTACTGTTTCTTCAAATTTTATTTAAGTATTAATTAAACATTAATCGATTGAAAAATATGCCTAATTGCCAGTATAAAATCTAAACTAAATAAAAATGATATTATTTTTATAATGACATACATCTTGCAACATCGCTACACTTATTTGACAAAGACATTTTATAGACTACAAAATTGCATTCTGCGGCATCAATTTTTAAAATACCAGCGAAAAGTTTTGAATAAAAGAAAAGTGTTTTACGTTTTCCAAGCGTTGGCATTGTTAGTAACATTACAACATATATTAACACCATTCCTTCTTTTTTGTCCCTCATCGAGAACAAGAAAGTCTTACCAGACACTTTCCTCAATCTAGCAGTGATTTCGAAATTTAACTCCCTTGAGATCCTTTTTTACCGAGCTTCGAAAAACGTGAAACGAAAAGGTAAATAGATATCTAGCTAAAAAAGTGAAGATGAAGAAAAGAGTGTCGAAAAACGGAAAGGGAGAAAAAGGTCGGTTTCCGCGGGCGAATCGAGGCGATTGGAATAATTGTCGAGCACCTCTGCGAGCGGAGTCGTGGCCGCGGCGAGGTGTCGGTCGGGGTATAGGTGTCGGCGAGGGAACGGGAATGACACGTAGCCTGTGGCTTTCTTATACCCCGTCTTATATTTCCTTCCTTTGGCTCGGGCCGCCGACGAGGGATTAGCCTAATGGGTCTTGCCGAGGCACCTCGGCCCGCGACGCAGGGCCGTATTTACGACGCTTGCCGCAAAAAACACGTTTAATCAGCATTTCGTATTCACTTTATAAATCGTCCCGCAAAATGTCCGCCGTTAATCAAATCGTCCCGTTCGACGCTCCTTTAATCGAGCCGGGCGTTAATTGTCGCGATTGTTTTACGGCCGACTTTTTTCCCCTCGGCGAGGAATCATCATCGATTGGTAATCGATGGGCTTGATTGAAAAGATACGATCGAAGGTAAGGAACGACCGGTTCAATGAACGTTTCATCGCCATCGGGATATTATTTATGAAAAATCGGCAGTTGAAAATTATCAATGGATAAGTTTCAATTGGAATCGATCAATTGAAAAAAAAAAAAAAAAAGAAGTATTAGCGATGATATTGAAATTTGATTTAGTTTGTTCAACCAGATCATTTGGTCGAATTCCTTCAATCGCAGCGTCCGCGAATTTCGTTTATCAATTTGGCAAGACTTGAATTGATTTATTTGGAATAATAAAACAAGACAATAAATGCGATCGTTTATAGCAGCGTAGCATGAGCTCGTCCCGGGTTGTTAAACACCTATCAAAGTACCAGCGAATGATTAAGACGTAGCCGTTAAAATTGATCAAAGCGAAATTATTGAGTGATAAAATCGATTAGCGAAATTTCGACTGACAAATCGGAATAGGTTGTTTATGAATTCAGCCGGGGAACCTGTTGCTCCGTGAATGATCGATCGGGCGATCATTGAAGATAATTTCACATCGATTGCGAAAGTCGGCCGAGCGGCCGAAACGACTTTATGATCCCCGTTGTCATAAACTCATCATCGGCGGGCCGGCGCGCGGCAACGGCGGTCATAATGACCGCCTAAATGGTCTTTGACTTTTACCCAAATTTACAATGCCACTAATAAATAACACGCCCGCGCGTCATCAGGACCGTAATGCCGGGCGCATAAATCACGTCGGGGAGAAAAATGGCCTGACTTATGATGAGCGACAACCTTTCGGGCCCGAATTTCCTTCTGTTTAAAATTTAATCACGTTGTAAAGAGTCGTTAACTTCTCCGGACGAATTTCCGTCGGCGGCAATAAAACTTTTTCCCTCCATTGTGCTTTTCCATCTGTTGAAATCCCGAGTGACAATAACAATAAATTTCGCATTGTGCCCGGCAAATAATTTATTAAATCTTATTGCAATTGTATTAGACGTCGTTTCGTCGCTTATTTACGTCGACAGCTCCGAGCTGAAGTGTTGTCTTCGCAAGGTTGCACTCCGAAATGCCTCGGCGGCGTTTTCACGCCGAACGGAAAAAGTTATTTATTCATTTGTTACGGCAACAAAAGTAGGCAATATCAGTTTCAGTTTATTGATATCGAAGATGACATTTTTACGGTTTGATATTCCAGTCGATACGTTTTTTATTTTACGTCATTCGGGTTGAAAAATCGTATAAATGCAATTATTAAAAAATGTGTTTGTTTTATTTTCACTTTTGACTTTTGAAATGAAATGTCATATATCACGTTTAACAATTAATATCCAAATAATCAACATCGCCATTAAAAGCCCTTAAAACACAAAGCTACAATCCCACGTCTTAAGATTAACTTTTTGCGATCACTTGCACGATACGATACGATATCATATTCGCATCGTCTGCAGCGGAACGATGAATACGCTGACGAGCACATTTTTGAATGACACCGCTCTGAATGAGATATTTACTTTGAACATTAGCTGCCCCGCTTGAGACTGATTACACGCGTCATCTTCGTTGATACAGCGTCTTCATAATTGATTGAATCGGTTTAATTTGTAATAATCGAATTGGCCATTCGTGACGCTCGTTTGTTATTTGCTCCTATTTTTCAACTTCATCATCAGCTTTGACAATTCGCCGTTTTATAAAATGTTAAATAACACTCGTGTTATTTCCAGTATAATTAACTTCGAACTACGAGTAACAATTCATTTCTAAAATGTAACAGTTGTATTCGAAAGAAACTTTTTATATTACTTTAGTGTCATTTTTTTACAAAAAACAAATAATGCTAATGTAACAAATTTTTTTGTAAGGTAAACTCATATTAGAAAGTAATATTGGTTTTGAGACTCCGGAACAGTTTTGAAAAAAAAGCTTTTCCGGGACAATAAAAGTGAGGATGAGTTCAATTGATGTATTTGTGTTTGAAACTTTTCTTGAGGAAAAAGAAGAAAGATTACTTAAGTAGACATTTTGGATCGTAAATTTAACAACCGACGTGAGCATTTTAGTCCAAAAAAGAATTTTTCTTAAATCTTGTTGGAAAAGCAGCAATGAACTTTGTATCGTTTTGCAAAAACACATCAGCTCAATGTATCAAAAAAATAATATTTAAGAGTGTCTTTTTAATATTTAAAGAAAACGGAGATGATATTTGAAGGGATTCACTGAAAAACGAGTAAAATTGATGAAAAAATTGATTAAAATTTTCTCGTTTTCGCCTTTTCGCGCTTTGATTTTATGAAAAAGCATCTTGTGAGAAACAATGTGCAAATTATTAGCGACACAAAGATCGCTGATTTGGAACTTCCATGTTGTTTCCGTCAGAAACGCATGTGGCACGTAGAAAAACGTATACATCATCGTAAATGCCACGCTGAAACTTGGACACGGATACATTTTTAGCGACGATTGAAAACTGTTTATTGGTAGTCTAAAGCTGTCGAAAATGAGTTCAAAATTACGGCGTGAAAAACGCCCATGCCGGAGAAAGTAAAGATGCTAATTTTATGTTGACCTGAGCCGTCCTCGGCGCGCAAAGAACCACAACGCCGGCAATCTGTCGCGCGATAATTAGCCGTGATGCTGGACTACTTAAACCGACTTGAGCGTCGTAAATTTTCCGCGTTGTCAAAGAGCGCGTTAAGTACCGTGAAGAGATCGGCCCGTACGGCGGTCGTGGTCGAAAATTTTCCGGGAACAGTTCCGAGTGCGGTCGGTTGCCGGGAGGAAGCGTTCCGTCGTTCCGACGTTACCTCGGGCTTCCTGTTTTCCGCCATGACCAATCGGCGCCGCGACCGAATCGGCAATATTTTTTTCACGCGATGAGTTTCTATAGCGTGATAATGACGGCTTTGAAAAACCAGAGAAAAACGAATTCCTCGGCCCTTTGTCTTCCTCCAAATCTTTCTCAAACAATCGCCCGGCGGAAGGAAAAGTTGCTCCAACGTCTAATCAATGTTTAATTATATGTATTAGTCAGCGAAAGTCGACAAAGGAAATTTATGACAAATTATTGTACTTATGATGAAGTGAAATTGAAGAAGATTATTGTGCGGCGCATAAACAAACTACAAAAAAAAAGAAAATAAAATGATTTGGATTCTTTTAAAAATAGTTGAAATTATTTTTAAAAACAAAAAAGCAGGTAAATTGCTTATATCAATATTTAACAGAATTTTTGTAAAAAGTATATCAGAGTGGTTTACATGATCACACACACAAGTGTTTTTATTTCAAGAACGAACACACGACTTTAATCTGAAACAGTGATGTTAAAATAGGCGTCGTATTGGATCGCCGACAAGTATCAACGGATGATTAATGTCCCCGAATCGCCTCACTTAATCTCATCAATTAATTCAATCAGCCCGTTTCAAAATATACACGGTTTTCCTCGACCTTTTGTGGCCCGGCTTTGAAGTCGCCGACTCTTTGCATTTCCATCTTTTTCATCGCGGCGAACGAATTTTTCTAGCTGCCTCGTGATATTCGTTTAAAAATCAAAAGAAGCGTCATTGTTGGCGTCTGAATTACACATACACGCAAGAAAATGTTTTGTCCGTGAGATCGAATTTTATTTGACTTTCTTTGAAGTAAATTTTTATTACGATTTTAGTTTTTATATTACAATATATATTATACATACGTCACTTTATATATTGCATTTATATAGAATAGAATTTACAATGTCATAAAATTGAGAATATTTTTTTGATAATTATGTAAACTTTTACGGAGTCAATATTTTCCAATAAATGAAAAAAATACCAGTACGATTTCAATACATTTCCTCGCGCCATAAATTTAAACTACAATTACCACCTTTCACGTTTTTATAATACGGTAAATATCCTGTATACTCTACATTTTGATTTGTTGAATAACGAACGGTCGAAAAATAGTTAAATTTATTACAAGAAGAAAAATTTAAAAAATATATATATTATTGTTCTTTTCATAGCACTCATAGAAAATAAAGGGACACCTAAAGAGTTATTGTACGGCGCATTTCGTGCCGTCCTTCAAGATCTGTTGTGATTACCCTTGCTTTGAAAGAAAAACAAACAGATTTTGAAGAAAAACACAAATTTCGCTACACAACAATTCATTACGTGATCCTCGGAGAAGCACTGTGAAAAGCACAATAATTTTTATACGTTGAACCAACGACGCCCACAGCGCTCAGAAAAACGCCCGCCGTAACGAAAGTTGTAAACAAAACGTCGTCTCGTAAGAAAATAATTTCACAGTAAGTAGAAAAAAAAGTTTTTTTTGAATAACTAAAAAATTGATGTTAAGATTTAATTCCGTAATAATTACATTTCATGATTTCATAACTATATCATAACAAAGTCACTTTCTAATATTTTTGTAAATTAAATAAAAGATCAAAGATGGTTAAAAAATAGGATTACGTTAAAATAATTGTAATCTATTAATGTGAGATTGATCATTTCAAAAAAGTTCTACTGGTTTTATGCTACCGCTGCGGAGATTACTGCAACAGCAGTATATATATATATATATTTTTTTAAGGTAGAGAAACGAAGCAACATTGGTAAGAATTAAGAATCTTCTTAATTATCCAGTAAATATGTTTCTGTTCCTTTTTTTTGTCTTAATATGATAAAAAAGTTTAAACTTTCGTAATTATTGAAAAACATTTTGTTAGAATTACTGAAAATTAGTTGAAAATTGTACATAATTATATATGTTAGATTAATCAAAAGTTAAAGAAATGTTACAAATCATAATTTGTTTGGAAAGGCGACTTTTTTCAATTTAAAAGAATATTTTATTGATTGAAACATTTATTTTGCCGAACCATCAATATAATTTATAAATTATATCTTATAATTTTCTTTTTCCAAAAAAAGCTATACTATAATAAAAAAAAGTGCTTTTGAATAAAAAAAAAAAATGTAATCATTTTTGTTTTATCCCAACGTTTTCATTTCTCTACCTGAATCACCAGTAAATTACCAGTACCATAATCAAATAAAAAAAAAAGAATGAAATTAGTTTCATTTCACTTGTATTATTGTCCATAATCTTGTCCAAAGTTACATAATTATTGGAACGCACAAATTTGCAGGCGTGTAACAAACCGGTGGAAAAGCGATCGCACGCGTTACTTGACGAAACGGCGATCCCTCGCTTCCCACGAGCTGGCATCGCGCGTGGCCATGGGCTCTCGAGCGTGGCGTGCCTCTCGATTGGATTCCTCTTTTCCGGGGGGGACTTTCCGCGTGTCGAATCGCCGGTCGTGAATAGGGCCCAAAGAAACTGCCGGCGGGGCCATAAATCTCGGCGCGTCGGTCGCGCGGCCGATTCTCTCACGGGGGTTCCCGCGCGTTGTGAGGTCCCCTAAAGTGCGGCGACAATGACGCCGGGCCGGTTGACATGGTTGCGCTGTCAACGCCTGGTGAGCAACGACGGGCGCGCCGTCACTGCCCCGGACCCAGGCCGACAATGGCCGACAATGGCCGAACGGGGGCACTACGGCCACTCATCTTCATTGTCATCGAGCTTGTACTTTCTGATTGCCGCCGACGGTGGTCCGCCATTCATCGCTCGCCCGCTATTCTTCCGCCTCGCTGCAACCTCCGAGAATACACCTTTTCCGTCTCCCTCTTTCGGCCCTTTTCTTCCGTACTCTGCCTTTCAACGCCGGCCGATCACTGAGTAATGACAGTTTCACCTTACTAGTTCAACAATGTGCCGCTGATAGTCGATTATCAGCTAATACAAATTTCGTTTCGATCAGGCGGAATAAGATAGGGAGACAAGTTGGCCTGCGATTTTGGCCGTACCTGTCGGAGTTAAGGTGTATTTCGCACGATATATGTTTCGTTACGTTGCCAACTTTTACAGCAAAAACAGGTGTCTTCGTTTAAGACACTTTGTAGACGTTTGTAAGACAAGACGTTTTCCACGACTTTTATTGAGTCACTGAAATTTAGACTTGTTTCTCTCTACCATTTTTTACAGTGTTTGCGACGTGATATGGTTTATGTTTTAATAATCTTTTTCTCCGCGTGTATTTATGAGAAATAAGTGTCATACGTACACTAAGATAATAATATCGAAGAATGCGGATTATAAAATATGTATAAAGATTTTATC
>JABFOV010005625.1:0-11772 GCA_022817685.1 Aradophagus sp. ZL-2020
TAGGCTCTGACATGTGATGTGAATAGTGCGATGAGATGTAATTTTTCGTTGACTAGTATAGGTTGTGTTTATGCATGTCTTTTTTTTTTTCAAAAGAAAGGCGGCATAAGGGAGGTAGAGAGGTCTCGTGGGGTCGGAGATGGTTAAAAGAAAAAACAATTCCCTTAGTCTTTTCTTGCCCCAAAAAAAAAAAAAAAAAAAAAAAAAAAAAAAAAAGATAAAGGAAAGAGGTTTCATTGATGTGATATCAGTGCGACTTGATGTGTCGCGACACGAGAGATTATCGCGGAAACGAGAGGGCGTGACCTGTTGAGCTTGCAAGTATTGCCATTAAAAAAGCTTTTCGGCACCTGCAGCATGGCGAGGCAGCTGCGACGGAGTCGATAGCGGCGCGATACGGCACGCCGGCTCGCTAATCCGATTCCATTGTTGACTCAGTTCGCTCGCCAAGATTAAAGCTGAATATCTCGGTGTACGGAGGGAGGGGGCACGGAACAAATGGAGGACAGTCAAATGGAGATAAATCGTTCGGATCGATCCCTTTATTTGCGGTCAATATACTTATCGGGGTATTAGTGTTATCCATCGTAGCGCGCCATCAACCGTGCCCCGGCACTTTTCAATTGATGAATGAACTCAGGATACGGGCTAGGCACGATTCGCTCAATCCAAGTGCGATCCAACATCTTATTGCAGTGATTTGTCTTTGTCTGGGTTATGAAGTTCGATTTGTTGTTTCGAAGAAGGTCACTTTTGTGTGTTGAAGAAAAATTAACTTTTTAATTAAAATGTTGGTTTTAGTGAATTTTTTCATTCACTGTAATAAGGTTTGTTGAATTAGTACAAAGTTGAAGTTAATACAATTGTTAGCTAATATTTTGTGGGATTTGTGTAGAATAATTATTCAGTTCAAACATTTTTCAAATTTCAATTATAAATATTGTAAAATTAACATTTAACTTGGCCTACTGACAAATGAGGTCAATCTACATTTAAAATACAGTAACTTCATTAATGAAACCTTTAAATGCAATTTTCAATTTATATCATTTATACTTTGAGTTGACATATTGCAGAATAGATTTATGTAGAACATGTATAATGTTTCCATTAATTGTTTTTTTTTTTTGTATTTACTTCTTATAAGCATTGCATACAAAAACAATTTAGTTTTTATATACACGAAAAACAAATGGTACTGACAGCAATATTTACGACACCGATGAGTCGAGTGTAATTAAAATATTAGAAAAACCATTGTCAATGTGCAAACATTGATGAACAATGTTTTTCATGATGCACTTTAAAGTTTGCACACTGACTGTCAATGTTTTTTTCTGACACTTTTCAGACACGGCTCATTGGTACTGTGAATATCGTTGTCCAGTGACATTTGTTTTTCTGTGTGCTATTTATTAAATGTTTGATTTATCAACTTGTTTACATTTTTTTATCGTTATGGTTTGCTTAAATCAAAAAGTTTAGAAAGATCGAACACTTTCAAACAAAAATTAAGTATGTTGTCTATAATATATTCAAAACAAAATTTAATTTTTCAATTAATTTTCATATAATTAAGTACAATTATTTAACGAGATTAATTAATTTTAAACATCTTAATTAACTTTAATTTTTTTTTAACTAAAATACAATTGAAAATGTTTTTGTTTGAAAGAGATAATAAATATATTTTTAACTTTAGCAAATAAACGGTGATTTATATTCACTTATTTATTAAATAGTAATAACTTTTTAATTCAGCCAGTTAATTTAATTAGGAAGCCTCTAAATACTATATTAATTTTAATCAGTTTGTGATTAATTTATTGTCTATTAAAGTCAATAAATCTATAAACAATTTGTTAATCTTATCTAATCTAATCTTATTATTGTTGAACTAACTATCAAATTTATGTTCTAATTTATTGAACATCAAGAATCAATGACTTATTAATATCAAATAAATGATAAATTTGAATCCGAAATTATCCATTACAACTGTTATATTATTCATTACCAATGAAATGAGAAATTAATATTTTAACATATATTTGCGTACATGTTCATAATGTAAAGTGTTAAATTGAATAAAAAATTAATTTTTCAATATCTTTATTGTTTGAACTTTGTTAATAAATTTTATATTTATAAATATAAATATTTAAATATATATCATATTAAGAAGATGTCGAGAACCGACATAATTAAAAAAGAAAACTAAGTTATTGAATTCCTTTGATCAAAAAGTTGGCGCACGCACCATCAAAATATCGCTATTCACCAAACAATGACACAATGATAACACAACATCGCAACCAAGATAATACGTCATTATATCAGTACTGTGTTAAATACAAGACATCAGTTGTATCAACATCACGTGTTGACACTGATGTCAGATTTGTAATACCAATTATGTCATACAAATGTATGGCCTTGCATGCAGCAAGAAGCAACAACTGCAGTGGACAATTCCAAGACACTACGTTTGCGTGAATCATTGGTAAAATATAACTGAGACTGATGATGGGAAACTCACCTTGTGGTAAACGCAAAAGATTAGTGGAGAAATTGGTCATCTATGAAATCTTGTTTATTAGTGTTCATGGTTCGGCTCTTTAATTCAATCTATTCGTTAAGATGAACAAATTATTGTTATACTTATGTACATGAAATTTGCCACATGGCAAGTGCTATAAATCACAATCACAAATATAGTAATAGCAAAAGGTCTAAGTATAGTGTGAAGGAAGTTCCAAATGTTTCCTTACCAACCAATTTGAACTATGAAAAGAAATGTTCAAAGTACAGTTTTGTTTTCCATTTTTTTTCTACAGTTTAGTTCAAGAATTACAGAAAAATGTAAAATTAACTAAAACATAATTATTCAGAAGATTTTTTACCATTTTTCAAAGTTTTTTAGCTAATTTTAGATAAAGTGACAAAGACTCACTCAAAATGTTTCTATGTTCGAATGAGTTGATAAAAAAGTGTTGGAACTGTTTTCACATTAAATACAAGAAACGTCGAAATGCATATGTACATAATATATTTGCATATGTAACAAGAGTTGTATTTGAGTTCCAGTATAAAAATACAACCAGCAATACACAATCAGAAAGTATTTGAAAATGTGTAATCATAAAATCTGACTGCAATATCTTTCTTGCCGTTTTACCCCAGTTGTTGAAAAATGCATGTCTGAACGTTAAGCCCACTGACGAATTGCATCGACTAAATTCTCGACGCCAAAATCGGCAAGACTTCGCCGTGGATACGGTCTATCGCAAAATTAAAAAGTGATTCGCGTATCGAATCGCGTGGCAAAAAGCCATATTTTTGGATATGCCGCCCTCGCGGTGCTTTGCATAACGCAAAGCGGAAAGGTTTACGAGGTACGTGCGATTGGAAGGGTCGCTTAATACCTATCTCTCATATCTCACGATAGAAGCCACATTTTCCGATCAGTTAAACCCGGCCGAAGTTGCGATATTTTAAGAGACCCGACGAGCGCGGGATAATCCGCAGGCAAGAGGAGGGCGCTCGCGTCGTTTGAGGGGATTCCCCGAAGCTCGGCCCTTTTTTGCTTACTTTTAAGGAGTTGGAAAGAACTCAAATAAGAATGTAAAAGCGATCTTGGGGGTCGCTTAGATTGAGCAGTGATTGAAAACTTTGCCTCCGGTGTTTTTTCAATTTTCTTTCCGTTTTTCTTCTCGCTTTTTCGCTCCTTTCTCCGTGTCCCTTCTCTCCGTCCCCACCTGTCTGTGTTCTTCCAAGATAGAAGTTGCTCATCAGTTTAGTTGCAATTTCACATGGTAAACAGGGTTTTAATATTATACACACACACACCTTGATCGAACGATCGGCTAGAGGGTCACTCGATCGAGGTTCCCCTACCTGCATTGAGTTCTCCAATCTCTTATACTATACCGTGAAACCTTGTTATCCGGGTAATGCAATCAGTGGATGGAAGAAGGGATTGGAATCTAGGTTCTTTTTCGACAGTTCGAGCAAGATAAACACTCGATCAATTTATGTATACAGATTTGTAATTAGTTTAAGGAAGGAAAAAGAGAATTTGATATTTTAATCCGAAACGAAAGACATAATATTATACATCTTTTGACAAAATAATTAATAAGAATAAATAATTTGAACCGTAAGAATGTCATAAAATACATTTATTGATTGCCATTCTTTTTTGCTTTGCAGGCCAAGTTGGACAAGAGTCACAATGGAAAGCCCTCGAGGGTCATTCACATTAGGAACATTGCCAATGAAGTGTCCGAAGGAGAGATCATCCAGTTGGGCATGCCGTTTGGCCGGGTGACCAATGTACTTGTTCTCAAAGGCAAAAATCAAGTAAGTCGATTTTCGCATTATATCCAAACCGATGGCTGGAATAAAGGCTTGTTATTTAGAAGCGAGCCGGGCAAGTAAGCAAAGCTCCGCGCTGTGATTCGTTCGATCGGTGATGACAAATATGACTTTTAATAACGTTTTCATTGAGCGATCAGTTGTATGATTATGCTAAAGTAGCTCAGCGTGCGTAACTCGTTTTATACTACTTAACGTCTAGGAACGTAAGAAATACCAAGATATTAATTTCCGTTTATTAATAAACGTTAACAATTTCAGAAGCATCGAAAGTCAATTTCCAATGACCAAAGACACGATACTGTTTTGCAACGTTGAAAATTGCGTTTGTTTTGAAATGAAAAAACGTCATTTGTTCAAAAGGTGATTGAGTATCAAAAAATAGGGGGAGTAAATGAATATGCGGCATAATGTGGAGGACGCTTAACACAGCCGTTAAAGGCACAAACAAGACGACGACCGTTTTATCGGGACTTGAACAAAAGCCTCGAGTCTTCAGTCCGGCAAAAATATGATCGACCCCCGAGCAATAATAATTGAATTGCAATTGGTGGACAAAAAGCGATGCCGCGTTTAATCCCTTTGTCCGCGCGCTCGCGTGCGACGCGGAGACGAAAGCTTTCGCGGGCTCAAGTGCAGCGGCCGGATTACCTCGGCAAAGGTTAAAGCGCCCGCGGCGACGATAGCGGTCTTGTCGGGATACCGACATTGTGTTTGTGAAGGTAGACGAGAGGAAAGGAAATGGCAAACGTTGCGCCGCGGGATCCAGGGGGCGCGAGCCGCACAAAGCGGGGCCCGGGGGTCGGGGGGATTAAATTTGAGCATCGCGTATTCATCATAGATCAACGGACGCGCGCGCGCGCGCGCGCATAATATACTCGAATAACCCGCGAATCCCTCTGTGTACGTAGGCGCTCCTCGTTTTGTTTCGCCTTTCGTCCCGCTGCGGTGTCGCCGGGCTGACGCAAATGAATAATCTCTTCGTCTGCTTTCCATTCGACCCCGTTCTGAAAGACAAAGGCCGATTAATTGTCACAACGATCCCGAATGTGGCCTCGAAGGTGCTCTCGCAGTTTCTTTCTCTCGTTTCATTTTATTTATACCCTCTTCTTGTTTCGCCTCTTGCTCTGCGTTTGCATTTCTTATCATTTGTTTATCTTATATTCCACTTTTCTACACTCCATTAGCAACAATTATTTTCACCCCGTAATTTCACTACTTTACTCAAATCATAAATGGCTGTCAGTTTTATCATGGTTCCTTGTCTTATCCCGTACATTTATCAATTTTATTATTCAATTGTTTATTTATGTTTTTATTCACAACACGTCATCAGCTTGTTTTATTTTGAAAGTCATTTGTTTATAAGTCCCTATTGGTGGTAATAATTAAATCAAATGCGGCTCTACTTGTTTACTTGTCGACTTTTTGTCCATGTATTCATTGCCATCTATTTGATCATCCAATTTTGTTTATTTTTGTTATATTATCCGATAAAATTGTAATTAAACAACGAAAATTCGTTTCATTTGACTGGTATGTATATTGTCGTATGTATCAGTGTTATTGAGCTCCCGCTTTCGACGTCATTCCTTCGCTGACGTTGACTTTGTGTTATTTACAAACGCGCTAATCAGTCTGATTAATTGATATTCATTGTCCTCGCTTATTGATTCATTACGGGATAAGTTTTATCTACAGCGCGATACACCGTACATTAATTGAATTGTAACGCTCATGATACTGACGTCAATTTCAGGATTGCGTTCCGAGGCGGACCGTGCCCCGGACTGTCTGTGACAGAGGACGCTCGTTGCGGCTCATTGCCACGACTATTTGAAACACTATTTTCATTCCTTCTCTTTCTCTCTCGCTCGTGCTCGTTTCTCGCCGATTCGTGTTTCAGTTTTAGTAACAACGCCTTTGCTTAATAATGGGGTAAACAGTTTTTGCAATTTCATTGTTATTGGAGTACATTAACTTGTTTCTTGCCATTGACCCATATATGCATCGGACTTTGATATATGCTTAAAGTAAAAGACTTTTCACCGTGTTTGGGTATTTAAAAGAACAAGTATTACGAAAATGTGAATAAATGTAAGTAAGACAAAAGCAAGTTTTTGTTACTTTCAACACTCAACTACTTTCCCCCACTTATCACACTTCCGTTGCCTTTACGTCTCAGTAAACGTAAAATGTTCTGTAACGTTGTTGTGGCTTGGATAAAGTGGCGCGCATGCGCGCGCCCCGTCAGCGAGTCGAGTTTGTTTAAAGTCGGGCGAGGATTAAAACAATAATGCGCTGCTGACCACCGCCGCACTTCAGCAGATCAAGAGATTTAACTGGCAACCCCCTCCCCCTCGCCACACCGTCGTCGAGAATTACAAGCGCATTAACTCCCGCCGGCGAGGTGGGGGGTTGTAAAGGGTTGTAGGAGGTTGTAGAGGGAGGGGGGCGCCACCGCCGTCTTGCCGGCCGGAAATATGTCGGACGAAAGGTCACGGATGCTTGGGCGCATGCGCGATCGGCGCGCTGATTATCCGCGTTAATGTAGCTGTTTATGTGACGTCGGGCGTCGCGGCGGCTTAATAAAGAAATGCGAGGGCATTTTGTAAAGTGGGAATCCCCCGGGCGAATTTATCGCGCCATTCTGCCCCGAATGGCGCGTTACTTCGAATTTACGAACTGCCGATGCGAGGGCGCCTTTGTCGCTGCGCGTTATTTAGAATGCCCGGATACACTTTGTCTTTGTTAACCGATCGTTTTGGCTTAACGATCGGACCGAGCCGATGCTCACACCGCGCTCGCAATTTCGATGGCAATTTTACGGTTCCGGGGTGAGGGGGGCTCAGGCGGTTGGTTGGTTGGTTGGTTGTTGCTGCATTGGTGCAGTCAAATTGTTCGCGCGCATCGAAAATATTTACCAAAGTGGTTGTGTCGGGCGAACCTTACTGTGGAATATCGGAAGTAGGTCAAAAGTCACTAGACATGGAGATATAGACAATTGAGTAACTTAATTTGTAGATGCCACAATGTACAAACAATATTTTCCGATTGCGTTCAAAGATAATATGCTGCTTTATTTAAAAGAACTTTTCTTTTTGCATATTTATCAATATAACTTGATATATTTTTGAAATGAACATTTTCAGTATGAAGAAGATTTTTTTTTTGTGATAACCAACCTTTCTTTTATGTTCTTTGTTTATTTTGCATGAAAGAAATTGTTTACTTTCTCAATGTGATTTTTTAATTTGTTTACTTCATCATTTGTTTGTTTGTTTGTATTTATAGATGCGTTTTTATTTGCTTACTAACCTTTTTATTTGTGCTCGTTTACATGCCATCTGCTCAGTTATATTTTTATATTTTTTGTTTGTCATTATTTATTTTTGCTGTTTGTTTCTGTTTTCTTTTATAAACTTATTTACTCACTAGAGTATTTATATATTTGTTCGTTGAGTTCTTTTTCATCACAAACGTTATTTCATACATAAATATATTGATTTGCTTATTTATTTTAGTACCTCAAATCTCAAATTTGTCCATAAAAGCTGCATTTTCATCATTTCACGTGGCAAATTTGACAGTGAAATTTCCATATTTCGATAAAGCATTTTATTGATAATATCTTTTCTCTTACTTTGCGTGTGTACCATTTTACAACAATTGGACCTATTCACCAACATTTCCAGGATCCAAAGCCCTCGGCTTATTTTGGCATTCATTCATCGAAATCGTAAATTTTATTTCGAACTCTTTGAAGGTTTTATTTCACCATCGCGGCCCGGGCTTTAACGAAATGCAAATGCAAGCATTCGCAGATTGCGTCTACAATTCCCTCTTTAACCTTCTGTGGCCCGGACTTCAAACGCAAACTGTTTGTCGTTGCCGAACGAGATTGTTGAGTTACATTAATCGAGTTTTCGACAATGCCGCGACCGAACATTTTATAATGCCATTGAAAAGATTCAGCAAGGAAAGCTCATGCGCCATATTTCGTCAGCCTTTCGTGTCCTTTTTCATCCAAATTGTTTTTCATCAACGAAAGTTTTTCATCAGGCGAGCGAGTCTTTTTTTGATCAACTCATTTAATTAATGTGTAAAACAAATATTGTCAATTTTTCCTTTTTTTATTCAAAGTATACACGTGTAATTTGTAAAATGTCAATAATATTATTAAACACTGAGCATGATATAACTTTAACTTTTTTCAATCAAAACTATTTCATACAAACAAATTATACATACAAATGCGCAATTTCAAAAATACATCTTCTAGAGGAATAGTTCAAAAATTGTCCCCAATTTGTCCTCTTTTTAAACGTTTCGATTTTATTTTCGCCAACTTTCGCGATGAATGTTTTCTAATCACGGTTGTTTGAATTTCCAATTATATTCCGTCAATGTAATTGTAACTTGTCTTTGATTTCGTGAAAGTTTGAAAAATGCCTCCAACTCGATCAACTTGCAACAAAACGGGACACTTGTCCCGGCGACCTCGTGGAGGGTCCAAAAGTAAAACTGGCCAAAAGACGAGAGACTTTGGCTCGGAAGTGATGCTCGACTCCGATTGACCTTTGTAATAAGCTCGGTCGAGTAAAAATGGGTCATAGCGACTGGCAATTCATCCGGCTGGAGTTTCGCCGTGACAGGGTCGGGAATGAGGGGGGCGCGAGTGAGCGGGGGGGAAGGGGGGAGAGGCTGACCTCCGCGAGGCACTTTCCGTCTATTTGCTTTAATTTCCCAAGTTTCCGGTAAGTTGGTTAGCCTGGCCCCGCGTACCGCTACTTGTGCGTGCAAGTAAACTTTCGGTTTGCACTGAGTTTCCCGTCGACGGCGATCCCGTCTAGCGTAAAGCACGAAAGGATGAAACTGGGACGTTAATTTCGACGATTAAAGAGCGCGCCGTCGAGTCCGAAATTTAATCATCATTGTCATTATACGTTCGGCAAACTACGCCGCACCAATCGCATTAAGGTCTGCTCGCCAAGTGGAACAACTAACCGCCGACCATTGGCCGCGATTTCGGCTACGGGGGAAAGGCTAAAAGATGGACGAGCGATAGTCAAACGGTGAACAACGTTTAATCTCTCAAACAAATAATTGTTATTGTACAATTTTCTTCCCAGCCGAAGCAGTCTTTTTGCAAACGAGTCTTTAATCATCGAAACCAAAATCTCGTTTGCCCTTAAAATCCGTTACTCGGTATAAATAATGGAATTAAACTTCAAATATCGAATTGCACATTGCAATAGACGTAATGCCTGAACAAATTATTATAATAATTAAATTCTACTCTGTACTAATTATAAAGCACACGGTTTGTACATTTCCGTAATTTGAGTCATGTAACATATTACCATCAATCGATGGTGAATTAAAAACTTTTGTTTCAATACCGTTACATGAAAATACACGTGAAACGTGATATTTCTTGTAAATTGTTCATCATTTCTATCATACTAATGATCGATTCACCGTTTTATCAACAAACGAGCAGCGTGATCATAAATTATTGAACGAATTTTCTTTTTTTAATTATTACATGGGTATTTAAAGCGAAAATAAATCATCGATTTCTTTTTTTCTATTCCCAACATCGAATACGTTTTAGGCATAAATTTCCAAGTGTTCCCCAAAGACTCCAAGAAGGCTTTATTGGAGCAAAAGTTTTATCAAATGAACTTTTGAGTTGTGAAAATGAAAAGAAAAATTTACATGTAAGGTTTGTTTGGGCATAACGTGATCAACCTTCGGTATTAAATTAGATATTTTTATATTTGAAAATTGAGTAGCTTCACACTTAGAAAATGTCCAGGGCGTCTTGATTTTTATCTTTTTCTAAATGGTAACTCTAAATTTGAAAATTAATTCATATTCAATCACTCGGATTGGAGTCCCAGAATTATAGTCTTAATGAGAAAATTGATACAACAAGTTTGCCGTGTCGACGACCGCAGAGGCGAAAAAGGCTCGATGGTGAGATTTCAATCAAAACTTCAAACGCAGTCAGGCAACTCGGGGAAAAACGGGCCGGTATCATAATTATAAAGGGTAATTAATGTTGATACGTGGCACGTCCATTTTCCAGTTTATCAAAATTTGAGTCGGACTTCGAGTTGAGTTGAGTTGACATCTCCAAAATTAATGCATCGCGTATCGTTTCGCCGAGTGGTTTGCCAAACTTGCAAACTAATCCCAGCGCCGTGTAACTGGGGACATCAATGTTTAATTGCATTGTCGTGAATTTCGCAGCGACAGAGGGCGCGAGTGCGGTCGCTGTGCGGCGGTGGCGCCCACTATTGATAGTTGTTACAAACTCATACAACGCACTTTTTGTGCTTCATTTTTTATTTCGGAATCAAAGTTGACTCTGTCGAAGCATACCCCAGCTCATTTCATTCAGTTTAATTGAATACTGCCATAAATAACGAAATCAAGTTGGGATAACTTGTTAAAATAACAATTTTTTTAAAAATAAAACTAATCTTCATACTTGCCGTCACTGAGACGATTCTTGAATTCGTTCAAAAATTGTAATAATTTTCAATGCCATTTTTATTTGGAATATTCTTGATTAGAAAATGTACGTTTATTTCGAATGAATGTGTTTGTAAATTAATCTAAGCTCACTTTTTTAAGTTTTATTCAAGTTATTTACATTAAATAACATATTCACATTAAATTTTTTTTCCTCAAATCATACGGTGTACTCACAGAACGGAAAGACAAAGTTGTTTTAACACCGTTATAAAAACTCCAAGCAATCGGAAAGAAGACGAACGAGACATTGTCGCAAGACGTTTGAATTCTGGGTTGGAATTCGACCTTGTTCTCCCTCGGGCGCCGAATTTCAATCGGAAAATCGGGTAGTCAAAGAGGGGACGTTAAAGTCACTCTTTAAATAAATTCGCGTCACCGTCCACGATACATTTGCTCTCACGCCCTACTCGTCAAAGTCTTCTCTTCGCCGACTTGCGTTTTCTTTCTTGTCAAGTCGCAATTATGGCCTTTTGTAATCCTTCTCAGTTCGGCAAACAGCTGACTGCTAATCAATTCGAACGACATTTCTTTTCACTCGGGATCACGACTCCGTTCGGCAGTGTTCCTTTGATCGTCCCGTAATACTATTTGTCTATCACCGAGGCATTTATCGACTGAAAGGAGCAACTTACAGGCCATTATTATTTCAACGTTGACATCGCTATGTAAGCCAACTAATGTATTTTTTCTTTTTTTTTTTTTTTTTTTTTTTTTTTTTTCATTTTTTTTTTAATATTTTAAAAAATCCAACTTTTTTTTTTTTCCTTTATTTGCCTTTTTACAAAAACGCTTTCCTCCCAAAAAATGGAGCGATACTTTTGTTTTAAAACAATGAAGCAAAATTTTTTT
>JABFOV010005626.1:0-11772 GCA_022817685.1 Aradophagus sp. ZL-2020
CCATGCATGGTTCATGATTTCTAGTTTTTTTTTTTTTTAAACAGAAGACGAGAAACAGGAGATAGGGAGGGGTCGTGGGGGCGGGGAAATGTATAAAAGAAAAAGATAACACTAAAATTTTTTAGTGTTTTTTAAATATAGATAGAGAAAAAAAAAAAAAAACTTTAAAAATTAAAAAAAAAGAGAAAAAAAAAAAAAAAAAAAAAAAAAAAAAAAAAAAAAGAGAAAGAGAGAAAATTGGAGTAAAACTTGGTTTCCGGGAACATTGAAAAAAAAAAAAAAACTTTATGAGATAATCTAAGTTAAAGTTTCAAATTAGTGACAGCGAATTTGAATATGCAATTTTCTATTATTTTCAAGTAGATAATTCAAAAACGAACTTCATAGCACAAAAGTAGATACTTGAAAGTACCTAAGAATACAATGAAATGTTCTCCAATTATTTGTAAAAATTCGTCATTTTTTGCTCGCATGTCCCCTCAACCCTTTACTGTTAAATAACGAAAAATCAAATTATCGTTTTCTGCAGACGTTAAAATATATTTAAAATACTTAAACAATTAAAATTTAAAGAAAATTAAAAAAGTATAGAAAAAAACAATATAAAACTAAATAAAAACTTTAATGTTGTCTGTATTTGGTAAAAAAATACAAACTGTTACTTTAAAGAAAAAAAAATGTAACGTTTTCATCATCGTATTTGTAACGATGTTACTGCTAATGTATATTCTTTGTGGTATTATTTCATAAAAAACATGTTCTTACACTTTTCATATATTTTTACATATACTGTTAAATACACTACGTAATTTTACCCACATTATTTGTAGTGCAGTTACTAGTTTTGATAATTTCTCGATTCAGAATTCAGTAAAAATGAAAATGTAATGAGTATGAAGTAATTTGATTAAATCTTTGTGTATTTTTACTTTACATCAAATATATAATCATAATTTTTTCTGTGAGTACTTACATGAATTGACTTAATATTATTTTTGTAGGTGCAAGCTTTGACACACACAGGTCGAGTTCGACCTAGCCCTCTGGAAGAAGCAATGGAGCTATACCAGATCGGTCGATTTCTCGAGCTTGATATTCTGTCCCAAGGTTGTGAGGACCTTATATTGGAATGCCTTACATTAGAATCGCTACCGGCAGTGCTTAGGTACCTTTCAATAAAAAATTATTGCTTTAAAACTAACCATTTAAACAAAAAAATTATCCAATTACAAAAATTTTGTCCAAAATTTGTATTCCCTCAGAACGAAATTGTGAAAACGTATCAAGTTTTCAAGTTACGATCCTGAACTAATATTTAGTTTATGTACTAGAAAAAATTTTACTGACTTTTATATATTTATATATTATGTATTACCTATGTTTTGTATATTTTATCATACTATTTCATGTATTTTCAAATTTTATTACATACTTTTGTTACATATTTTATATGTGTTTATATAATATTTGTATACTTTTTTTGGTAATTATTGTTAATCACTTAATTGATTGATTCAAGGTGGGCCAGTCAGCCTCATGGGTCCGCATGGGTTCACCGGCAGGCCCTCCACTATCTCAGGGAAGAGTTTCAACCAGTAATCTCATCGCCGATATTGCACCAGCTGGACCACGCCCACCTGAGCAACGTTCTGCAGAGTCACTTCTTGCAAGCGAGCGAGCTCGAGGTGCTGCAGGCAGTGCTGAAATGGGGCGAACAGGAGCAGATCAGGCGCATGGACCGCGAACCCAACCTCTTGAGCCACACGATCCACACGGTGACGCGCAAGGGCGTGAAAAAGCGCGACCTCAGTGACATCGAACTGCGCGACATTCTCAGCGAACTGCTGCCTCTCGTCAGAATGGACCACGTTTTGCCGCCCAACAGTGAAATACTTGCGCAGGTGATTCTCAAAAAATGAGAACAAAAGTCAAGAAAAGCTTTACGAATTTGGCGAACCAAGATTTTATACAAAATTGTGAATTTTATGGGAATTTAATGTCACCAAAATATGTTTTTGAAATTTCCAACGTTTATTAGTAAACGGAAATAAAACCTGGTATACTTTTCTGTATTTCTTCATTTGATAGAATAATTTTACAAGAAAAAGGTAGAATATTTCAATGTCTGAGAATATAACTTTTTTCATTTTCGATTACAATATGTTACTAAATTATATATAATTCATTTTCGTTTATCAGTAAATGTTGGAAACTTCAATTCCATCAAAACAGACTAACATAATTCGTTTTGTCATTTTTCAATTCAATCAGATTAAAACTGACAGTTTATATGTGTTCATACCAATTTTAATATAACGAGTACAGCTACTTATATTTTTATTACTTATTCTTATTTATTACTTTTATAAACTTGACACTAATCCATAGGATATTAATTTCAATCTTTTATTTATTTAAATTATTTTATATACTTGACGAAACTTTTGTGAATAATGAAAGTGTCAATTGACTTCACACATAACTGTAAGTAATAAATTTTTCACTTCTACAAAGTTACTGCTGATTTTTTTTATAAAAATGTAACAATTGTAATATAAATTTTGTAAATGACCTGAAGAGGATTCAATGGAATTGAAACGTTGTCATGTCATCATAATTGAATAAATTGAAAATTGACAAAACGAATTATTAATTCAGATATTAAATTCTACTTGATAAATTTTATACAAAATTTCATGGAGTTGAAGTTTCCAACGTTTATTAGTAAACGAAAATAAAATCTGATATATTTTAAAATCTGATATTTTTCTCCATACAAATAATAGTATTTTTTGATTGAATAATTTTACAAGAAGAATCAAGAATATTTTAATACCTGAGAATATAATTTTTTCAGTCTGATAACAATATATATGTTACTAAATTATATATAATTAATTTTTGTTTATTGATAAACGTTGGAAACTTCAACTCCACTATTAATGAACGAAACTTAATTATAAATAATTTAGAAACATATATTGTAATCAGAAATGAAAAAATTATACTCTCAGACATTGATTGAAATATTCTAGCTTCTTCTTATAAAATTATTTAATCAGAAAATTATATTATTTGTACAAAAAAAAAAGTATATCCGATTTTCTTTTCGTTTTATTAAAATAGTATAAAATGGTACAGTTTCAATCTACTTCAGTGCTATATGAAAAGAGAAAAAACCTGTGCTTTTATATTAAAATATTTTTACAAATTAAGTTTTTACTCCGTAATACCTATTTGAATAAGAGTCTATATACTAATTTCGTATAGTGTTTTTGTAAAAGCAAGAATAAGTCACGCACTTTATTCGATTGTCGAATTCGGCTGCAGCTGCATTTGTAAGACTGTTATACCAATATGTGAAAGAAGTTTGCAACGAATTTTCAATATAATATCATTTCGTCGATCGACAATCAAAATCGAAACTTAAATTTATATCAACGCGATATAAAATGAAGCAATTAATTTTTTTGTTTACTTTCTTCGTCAGAAGTATATCTTTTTTAATTGAAAATTTATGGAATTTGGGATTCGTTGCAAATAAACTTTGTGAATTTCCTGTACATTATACCAATTTGGTATGGACTCTGAGCAAAATTGGTATGACTTCTGATTCAAATAAAGTGCAATGTTCAATACTCCTTTGTCACGCAGGATTGATACATTATACTTTTTAGTACTAAAATTGTTTCACTAAATTAGTATATTAAGTATGTTTACCAAATTTGATTTTTCTTTCCGAGCACTTTAAATGTTTGCATGCGTGTAACTATTTTTTATGATAGTGTGAAGTTTTCCACCGTAAAACAACGAAACAATTTGAACTTTTAAATAACTTAGCCAGAAGTACATGTATTTAGGTGAAAGTGATTTGAAATATGTATATATAATTTCAATTTTTTGTCTGGATATAATTTCAAATTTGTTTAAATTTTTTCAAAGTTCAAATCGCGAGGATACTTCCAGATGGAAAATGTCAAATACATTGTTTATTGCTTTATGGTTTCATGTTTTCACAGTTTTATGATTTTATGGTTTTACGCGCTAATGATTTTTCGTTTTATTAGACATAATAAAAGTTTGAAAGAAAAGTTATATTCAGCACTTATGATCATTTTTGATTTTGCAGGCAATTAGAAGAGGACTCATTTCCACGCCGCCTAGTCATATGATTGGTGACGAAAGAGACAATTTACGAGTGAATGCATGGATCAGAGGGGGCAAGAAAAATGGCTTGTTTGTTAGGCCGAGGCTGTTTATGCCATATTACGAAGAAATCAAGGTACCGTCATCACAGTCGAAATTTTTGACTCAAAAACATCCGAAGAAGAAAAATAATAAATTACAAAAAATACTTTTTTTATATTTTTGTTCTTGACAAATTAGCCATGGCTTCTCAAACTTTTCGAGTTATCTGTTTATATTCTTTTTTTAAGATATTAACGTAAGATTATTAAGAAATAATGATCTTTCATTAGGCTGTTGTTGAGGAACGAATGGTCCAAGAGACAGAACTGATTAGGCTCAGACGAGCGCGATACATTCCCGATATTCCTGACACGCTATACATGGTCGACGAAAAGCCACGAGCGATGGGAGCGGCCGGAGTTGATGTTTTAGCTGCTGCTCCGCCTGGTATGACGTTGCGTTTTTATTTACAAAACAAATAATTATGAAACAATTGTGAAACATGTTCGCATGACCAAATTGAGGTAAAATTAGTAAGCTTATATATTATAAATGAACATTAATTTAAAATTCGGAAAATATATTTTAATTGATATGAAAAAAATACCAAGCCTTGAAGATATTCAAGTTTATTTTTTCAAAATTGTTCAACTAAAAATATCATTTATCAAAAGTTATAAATATACTAATTTAGTTATTTTAATAAAACGCTGGAAAATTTAACAAGCAGTTACGTTTTGTTATCAAGTTGAAAATATTGAATAAAAATAATTTTATGAATGAAAAAAATTCAATCAATCAATCAATAGATAAAAAGTTGATCGATAGATAAAGTATAAGAACAAATATGTTATGCATTAAAAATTAATCAAATTGAGTTACAATTAAATTTAAAGAAATTTAATCAAATTATAATTATTTGCAGTGCCAGATTCCACTACAATGGCAGCAATGTTGAAACGCGAACAAAAATTGCGGCAATCGCCAAGTTGCCAGCGGGCAATTAGTTTGCCATTATCATCGCGACACGAGATCAATCGACAAATTCGTCTGAGAGTGGTGCGAGAGTTTAATTTACCAGACTCCGTTGCAGATTTACTTGAGGTAAGTACAATTTTTCATTGAATTAAAAAAGTTTAATATGGTTTTCAACTATAATAGATATACGTTTTATTGATATTGAAATGTTTAGTGATTATTTATATAACAAAATAAAATATTAAACAATTGAAAATTGATTAAACAGTATTGATTGCTACAATCAATTGATCGTATTATCAATTTGGAAGATATTCTATTTTTAATACGAATGTGTTTTCACAAAGAAATATTTACATGATTTCAAGTTTTTTAAAATTTTTGAAAAGTTTTTTGAAGTTTTTGAAAAGTTGAAATTGTCTGGATACTTCTAACTTCAAATACATATTTTTAGATATTATTTTACATTATCTTATAAAATTTTAAGAAAGATTATTTCACGGTTTTATATATTATGTAACTATAATCTATTTCAAGGAGGCTGAAATAAAATCAAAGCATACAACACTTTATTTGGCAAAAATTGTTTTATTGTCGTGTGTTAAAAGTGAAGCACAATACGTCTGAAGGACGGATTATCGTAACTTGAGAACTAACCAATAATACTCGCATTTAATTCTATCATCTTTAATCGAGAGTACAAAATTTCGTATGAGGGATGATCTTTTTTATTGAATACGAAAAATTACTATATTTTGTATCATCATGGGCTTCTTGCCAACAAAAAAAAATAATAATAATTTGACATTTGTATAAAAAACAGTAAGATTTGTTATGCAAAAAAATTTTGTTGTAAAACCGACTTAATTTATCTGTTTGTTTTACTATTATTCACTAAATTACTAATTATGATTCCAAAAATCCTATTTTTAAATACATTTTTGTCTACGAAATTCAATATAAATGGAAAATGGAATGCAAATCTGATTCAAGTTTACTATTTTTTATCAGAAAAAAATTTTTGGACAAATTCAACAAATGTCAACAAAAGAATCCACCATAATATTAAACATAGTAATTTTTCAACATGTTTTTCTCTTGGTACACAACTGAATAGCGCACGTTGCATTTTAACGCCAGCAGATACTTATTATTATTATATATTTAATATTGTACATAATAGTCTTTCCTACTGGCTGATTATCACAGTGCCACCTGCGCGTGTGGTAAAAAATATCGAAAAAATACTATAGGTGGCGTTGCGGGCTACACTACAGATGGTTGAGGTGCCGAAGGCGCCACATGCGGCACGATCGGTGGCGCCACCTACGTCCCGAGTTTTAGGTGGCGTTGCGAACTACACTACAGATATCAAGATGCTGAGGGCGCCACTTGTGGCACGACCGGTGGCGCCACTTACGTCTTCAGCCAACCCTTTTTGTCAAAAGTATGCAAGACATGCAGCAATTTTTCGTTGTACAACTGACCCTGGCCGATGTCGAGGAACTGCTCTTTTTTGGCAATACTTTGTACATCCGGTGCCGAGCCTCGAACGGCTTTGATCACCTGGACCATCATGATGCACTGAGGAAAGCGAACTGGTGCGCGCTCTAGCAGCACCCTATCGAAGCTTTCGCGGGTGAAATCTCGAGGGTCGACCTGGAGCGAACGTAGACAGTTGATGAAGCTTTCGTAGTATAAAGTGATCAGGTCATCCAGGTGGTTGTCAATGACTTCTCGACGTGCCGAAGATATGAGGAAAAAGATCAAGTCTTCGACGCAATAGTTATATAAAGCTAGCTGGAAGTCTACAATTTTCATGTTTGAGATGCGCCCTCTGTCGTCGTAACGAAACATCATGTTGTTGACCCAAAAATCACAGTGGACGAGGGTCAACCAGGGACCGGTTGGTTTTTTATCTGAAAAATAGATTTTTTTATCATCGTCGTGTTTAATTCTTAAGGGCAATTTTAAATTTCGGAATTGTACAACATTTAAGTTTCTAGAGTTTTGGGAAAAAAATTATTTTTGAGAGAAAAAACAAGGTTTTTTTATTATAAAAGTCAACCATGTTGAATCTAAAATCATTTTTTGTGTAATAATATAATAATATAATGTCAATTTCTAAATATTAATTTAAATCACTTTTAATATTATTGAAATTTATAATTGAAATTAATATGTAGTTCAGGTAAAATCAGTCTCTGTTAATATTCTTGACATATTTGCACTTGTAATTGCCGTTATCTGTCCTTCGTTACAGTAATCCATCTTAAAATGTTGTTATCACTTTTTTGTAATCTTTTTCCTTCATTATATCAAACGCTGATCTTGAAGAATTGCGAACAGATAATAATTCTGATTCATTGATTAGTAAATTATTAATTATTTATGTGGAACATCAACTTTTTAAAAGTAATCTTTATCGTCTCTTTTTTATACGAGTTAAATCAAAAAAAAAAAAAAAAATTGACATTATTTACATTCTTTTGCGTTTACGATATTCGTAAGTTGTGATTTTAATGTCACTACAGCAGTTGGCGCTGCAGAAGTTATCGCGAATACAGTAGATGGTGTTACTATCGCAGCGCCTCTGGTTGTTGTGTTCAACTAAAACAACTCAATTTTGAACACAGTAGCAGAGGGCACTGCAAAAATTATCGCCAATATAACAAGTGGCGCCACTATCATTGTGCCAACTGCTGTTGTGTCCTCACAATTAAAGCGTTTCAATTTCAAGTCTACAACAGATGGCACTGTGGAAACCATCGCGAATACAGTGAATGGCGCTGCAGAAACCATCGAGAGTAGATACAGTAGATGGCGCTATTATATAATGTACAGTAGATGGCGCTATATATTGTAATAGAAACAACTATTTCTATCGTTAAAAAAATTTGGTTTAAAAACACACCTTCAATTTGATCATCAGCAGCATACTGTAAAGTCTTCTCAAGCTTGTCCTCCAGTTTCTTACTCAACTCCATGTTTTTCAGATTGGTTTTAGCCTTGTTCACCATATCCATCACGCAATTTATCGTCGCTTCGTTGTGGTCGCTAACCAAGCCCGGCATGATGACTTCTTCAAAAACTTTGGGCTTCTTAATCCTCAGCGCCGCCGATATCGCGTGCAACTTCGACAGCTCCTTCACCGCGTATTCCATGTGTTCTCGATCCAAGCCCGCGATTCGATCCTGGGTCTTGTAGCCGGAATAGTTGAGATTTTCGAGGACTATCAGTGCCTGCTCGTCGAAGATTTCTGGATCCTTGAGGCCCATTCTGCCGCCATAAAAGTACGGCACCAGCTTGATCAAATCACTGTCGGGTGTCCCGCACTCCATCTGAATCTCGATGAGCCGTGGCGCCACCTTCCGGTAGAAGTAAATTTCTTTGTAGAAGGTCGCGGGACTGTTGAATAGTTCCAGCAAGTAGGCCGAGGTCGGCGGCATTTTCGCCACCAGATGGAGCGTCCGGGGCTTGCCTTCGTCGACGATGTCCACGTCGACCGCGAGGATCAGGCTTCCGAAGTTTTCGCCCGGGTCGGTCAAGTACTTCCATTTGATGCTTTGGATTTTGGGCGCTGAGCCCATTGTCTCTTGGAGAACGCCATCTAGGTTCTTCACTGGGAGGCTAGGAGTCGTTTCTGGCATGGCTGCAAAAAGGAAATAACAAGTTGCAGATTTTGCTATGATAAACCCTTTGAGTGAAATTTTGAAGAAATTAAATATTACATTCCCCACTTCCAAGTATTGAAAAGAAATTCTCTAGATGTATTACATATACTCTGGGGAGGGGGAGGGAAATTAAAATTTCCCTACAAATTAATGTAGATGAGGATTCCAAGGTGTAGACTTATTTGCTGGAAGTTTGAAACTGTTTTTGCAAAGAATTTAAAATTATTAAATATTTGTTTATTGGCAATCAAAATTAGAATTTAAATTCTCAGCAGCATGATTAAAGATACAATATTCCATTACATTATTAATTTTTTTTGTTGAAAACCAAATGTTTCATTTCTCATTCAAGTTTAAAATTACTGAAAAAAAGGTAACAACTTCAATTACATATAAGTCGATAAATTGTTTAAAAAAAGTTACCAATATATTGAACTTTTTAACACCAACAATCTTTAATTTTAAATTATAAATATAATAATATATTGAACAATAAAAGTTAAAGTTTAAAGTCCAATCAATAAATTTAAAAATCATCTTTAAATTTACAGTTACTTGAAATTTGCATAGATAACATTTCAAAATTATAGATCCTTTTTATTTCGCAATCCATCATTTAAGCTTGATAAAAAACTACAAATTTTCTCAGATGAGAATCTTTGCGAAGAAAAATGTTTTCTGCATAATTCAAATTGCTGTCTTAGTGCATCGAGATAAATTGAATGAAATTTGTCATAAAATTCTCAAATTAAAATGTAAACGCCATGGATTATCATTATAAAGCGGGAAATTTAAATTCCCAGATTGAAGATCACTCGAGTGATTGAAATGACAAGAATCAAAAAAAGAAAAAAAATTCAAATCCAAACTCTTCGCCTCATCTCTTTCGTAATCGTTTGTCTTCATTTTTTCCAGTCTTTCGGTTAAATATTATTGGAAAATGGAATGACGGTGCAAAAGCTGGTTCACTAATGAATTCAAGTTCAGGACGATTTAGCAATCCATTATGAATTGTTGACACGTTGATTACCGGCGATCGAGCGCTTAAGCACATAAGACGAGCCGTGCTCGAAGACAATAGCGTACGAGAGGAGCCAACACTTGACCGAGGAAATCGCTCGGCGGATTATCGTCGGCACCGACATCATCGGCTCATTGAGTTACTATTGGTTACATAACCGCCGAACGAGCCAAACAAAAGTGACTGGCGTTATAACATGCGTCAATATATCGTATATCCGATTGCTTTGCATCGTGAAACAAAGCGTGTCTTTACACAGCGAATTCTTTCTTCTTTTTTACCCGACACAACGTGTATCGACTTTTTACGTTACAAAAAATTGGAAATTATGTTTAATAACTTTTAGTTTTTACAATTTGTTTTATTTCATGTTTGGATTGTTAAACGGGCACTGCAGTTTTGAAAATTTTATGTTATGTATTTTTTATTGTTATATATATTTTTTAATATATTAATATATTTTAGGTGCATTATTGCGATCGACATGGAATATTATTTTTTTCTTACATTCCTTCCAAATAGAAATGTTTTTGATATGTATGAAATATTATAATTTGAGTACATTTTTAAGCAAAAGTATTGAACAACTTTTCGAATAGATTTTATCACAAGGGTTATAACACCATATGTGAATTGAAAAATTTAATTCTTAGTGCATCGCTTGATATCATACGGTGATGTCAGAAAAATTTCGTTGTGATATCACTGCAAGATCACGCAATATCACAAGGATTTCTTTGTGATATCAATATGACAATGCGTGGTGATGTCAAAGATTTCGTCTTGATGTCACTACAACATCCCACGATGTCACAAAGATTTTGTTATGACGTCACTGCAACATCACACGTTGTCACAAGGATTTCTTTGTGATATCAATATAACATTATATGGTGATGTCACAGATTTCGTTGTGATATCCAGTGATTCCATAAAGATGTCATAAGGATTATCACATCGTATGTGAATTAAAAAATTTAATCCTCAGTGCATCGTTTAATATCACATGGTGATGTCAAAGATTTCGTTTCGATATCACTGCAACATCCCACAATATCACAAAGATTTCGTTATGATATCACTGCAATATCCCACAATATCACAAAGATTTCGTTATGATATCACTGCAACATCACACGTCACAAGGATTTCTTTGTGATATCAGTATAACATTACATGGTGATGTCACAGATTTTGTTGTGATATCTAATGATTCCATAAAGATGTCACGTGTCAAGTGAAAAAGTCTCAGTGATATCACTGCAATATCATATGGAGACATCACAAAGTTTACATTGTGAAAAAACGCAGCGATTTTATGACGATTTCATAGTGATATCACATTTCTCAAAATACATTTTCATCAATCTTGTAATTAATTATACATCAAATATTACAAACATTTGGGGGGGGGGGTCAATATCTTAAAATGCATATTAGATAAAATTGTGGTAGTTTTTAGTTAAAAGATTGAACAATTGCGTTGAAAATAAGCTTAATTATGCCGCCTAAAAGTGCACAACTGACACACATTGCATTTGTTGCAACGTTGCCAAAATTGTTTGCAAGGGCGTGGGCGTTCAGAAATGCCAATCGGAGACCGTTTTAGATGTTAAAATACTGCTTCTTGAATACGTATATTTCTTTCTTTTTATTTTTCTTTTTTTTTTTTTTTTTTTTTTTTTTTTTTTTTTTTTTTTTTTTTTAATTCTTTTTTATTTTTTTTTTTTTAATTTTTTTTTTTTTTTTTTTTTTTTTAAATTATAAATTTTTTCATATTTTTTTTAAAGGGTGATTTTCTTTAAAATTTAATATTTTTCTTTTATCTATATTTTGGCCACACGAAACTCTCACAGTCTACTAACCTGTATTTTTTTTTAAAAAAAAAAACAATTACATAATTAACATATA
>JABFOV010005627.1:0-11768 GCA_022817685.1 Aradophagus sp. ZL-2020
CCAAGCCCGATCCAGTAGGGCCGCTAATAATGCATACAGAGCAAGAGCACACTTTCAAAAAAATTAGTGAAAAACAAAGTTTTGGAAAAAGAAAAAGGGTTTTTTTTTTTTTCCCCCCCCCCCCCCCCCCGGTCAACAAAGTTCTCCACTTTAACTTCAAATGAAAGGTGGTCACCCTATACACAGAATACATGCAAACAGTACCTACACATAAAAACGGCGCGATATGATTGGTTTTACCCTCACGAACTGTCTCTCGTGCTGATCCGTGCTGTTGAATGATTAAAGTGTTAACTACACCCCGAATCCACCGTCCCTTCCCCTCTCCGGCCGAGTCGGCCAGGCCCTTGGTTTATTGATTTCCCAGTTAAAAATCAATTGGCGACCAATTAAAAATAACGGCAGAGAAAAGTGAGATTCACGGTGGTGAAAGGAAAATTGATTTTTGCCAAGTGGGGCAAAAAGGAAACCGCGCCACAATATATAAAAATTTTTTTTGAATAAATAAAAATAAAATTAAAATATATTACTGAATAATAATAAAAGAATTTAGAAACTAATTAAAAACCTAAATAATAATAATATAAACCTAAGACGTAACACTATTTATATGTTTTTAAAATTAATTTATAATTTTGCTATAAGTAATTTACTAGCAATAATTCGTTTCTTATTCGAATTATTACGTTTACACCATACTGGATCTAGTTCTTTGACAACCAGTAGCCAACTTCATTATGTTTACGTGTCAAAATACTATCGTTGAATGGATAATATCGATGGATCGATCCGTTCTTGCTGACTATTTTTTTGCGTACATTTTTGTCAATAATGACAATGATAATTATGATTGCAGTAAAAACATATTTGCATTTACGGCTTAAAGTCAAAATCGCAAAATTCCACCTGAAAATCATCCATGTAAGTGTTTTAGAAAATTAACATAATATTATTATAATATTATAGAAAAAATTTTGAATTATTTATTTAATATTTAGTCTTTTATTTTGATAAGTAAATTGGTAAGCAAAGATTTGGTAAATAAAGATTTATTTCTTGTTCAATTTCAACTTAATGTTAAAGTCATAATGCACTAAAATATTTAAGGTCATTGCAGTAATATTTCTGAAATATTTTTGAATTCATTTATGTCAAAATCTTTATTTTGTATACATATATATTTTTTATGCCGTCGTTTGTAATATTTGGAATTTTTACATGGGCTCTCATTTACTCTGCAGTGCCAATATAAGTTTCCATATTCAAAGAACATATTCAGTATTCTCGAGTCGAGAATACTGATATTTACTCTGGATTCCAGACTCGAGAAGAAAGATGGTTTATCAAACGCAATGTACCATTAAGTGTCATGAATATTAAACAATGTTAGCGCTAAGTATGACGTTTATTTCTTATCCGAAGTATATACAAATAATCATCGTACAATTTTCTACACACAGTGTTGATTCTCCTAGCTCGCTTCATTCTCTACGTACACGTGTATACTATCATAGAAAGGATATGCATATGAAAAGAGTCGTTGATTTCCTCGTAATAAAAATTACGATAAAAAAGTTCCTCGCTTAGAAAACGCTTTTAAAGCATTGATAAAAATTTAAGAAGTAATGCCAACTGATGATAGCAAAGTTAATGATAATGATATAGCCCCGTGCAGGATGCACTCGGTAAATCCGCACGGCAAATGGAGCTCGACCACATCTCAGTGAGTTAAATTCGTGCATAAAATCACTAAATAGAATATTATTAACGTGTAGTTGTTTTTCCTCCACTTGCACCTCGATAATCATTTTTCTTTATTTACAGTTAATTTATTTTTTATTGGTTATAAAAACATCACTTCGACCACCTTGTAGCAGTATTACAATCGGATTTTGATTTTGCACTGATATCATGTTCCAACAATATTGTAACACTAAAAAAAATTGTAAATATTGTAACACATTTTTCAAGCACGTATATAAATTTAACGTCTTTTTAAATTTCAAGTGTAATGTGATGGTTAACGAACAAATCAGACAAAATTTTTATTTATGTTCGTCTTTAATTCATTTTCAATAAATGACGTTTCGACACCGATCAAGCGTCAAAATCAGGTCTGTAATCGGACACAGTTATTATCATTATGAAGCAAAGAATTAAATTACAAAAATAAATATTTAAGTTATTTGTTTACCTAGTAATAATTACGATGTTTATTTTACATTGTCAAATGAGTGAAAGACAGTAAAAAATAATAATAAATAAACACGCAAAACACAACGATTATCGCAACAAGACATGCCGAGAACAATTATCTGCAGGCAATATTCACAAATGTCATAATTCGAACCTCGGTTCCCCAAAGTGTTCGTCTTTTAAATTTAAAACTGTTATTTTTCGGTCGATAAACGATTTAAATTCAAAAAGGTTATTGTACAAATTACTAAGTTTTTTGGAGTCAGTTTGTAGATGTAGTGTTTTTTTTTATTTGCTTTGATATGTAACATTTCTGAAATATCTTTTTTTAATAAAAATTGCATTCAACATCTAAAATTCTTGCAGTGCTCTAATTAAATTCATGTTTGTCAATTAACCTACGTTTAGTAATTACACTGTCTTTGTCGATATCCGATTTTCAATTATTCTAATGTCCTTTTAATCTAGTTTTTAACATTCTTTTGTCCTGTCCTATATAGCTATACCAGCAGAAACTTTTTTTTTTCACTCACAAAACTATAACTTTCACAATACATCAATCTGTTACTATCACGGATCGTTGTTTGGCAACGATAAAATATAATGTACGAATTGTAATTCGAAATTATATGACATTAATAACGAATTAAGCAATAGTATATTCTATAAATCGAAATTAGTTTTAAGTAAATAAAGGAAATCCTGAATAAGATTGAGTCCTTTTTTAAAAGTGGTCTGTCATTTTTGCACAGGGCTCAGTACGGTGCAGCACGCTAATGAGCCCTACACTGAGAAAAAAAACCGTGATTTCTGCTGTAAAACACGGTCGATTTTGCTTTACCGACCAAGCAGTTAGTCTCAAGCAAAAACAGTTCGGACCAAGCAATTTTTGTTTGGTTGAAAACAGCAGATTTAGCTGTATCGCTTACAAGCAATTTTAACTGTATAATTTGGCGGAAATTACTTGGAAAATTTATAAATTAATTATAAATAAATATAAATGAATAAAAAATTAAATGAAAATTATTTTTAAAAAATTTATTCACAATTCATCATTTTTTTTATTATTAAATGATGAAACAGATTTTGGAACTACCCACGATTCTTAAACAAAAAAAGTACACGCATGAAATTCAAGTAAATCTCTAACACATACTCAAACCCCAAGCACTTTGTAAATCGACCACATATTCATCCATCTTCTTATTCTAATTAAAAAATATAATTAAAAAGCAATTCTCTTTTAATATAAAATAATGATATGAAATTTCGGACACAACACGAAATACCAGTTCACTAGCAGGACGGCCAATGAAAACGCGGGACGCGCCAAGCAGTTATCGCTTATTTAAAACACAGCTACAATGGCTTGAGAACCCGGCTTAATTCACTTGAAATTCCAAGCAAAATTTGCTTGAACGGCGACGATTATTTTTGCTTGAACCAATCCACCGATTTTTGCCTTTTCTTTCTCTCAGTGTATAATATATCTACTCGTGTACTCCATCTACTCGTGTGTCGACATTGGCGAGTCCTTTTTTTTAAAAACTCTTACTTTAAACAGGACTGAGTCCTGTGCCACATGATGCTCTATCTTGTAGCGGTATTTCCGTGCATCAAAGCAAATAAAAATACAATACATTTAAAAGCTTATACCAAAAAATTTAGTAATTTGTACAATAATCTTTTTGAATTTAAATCGCTTATCGACAAAAAAAATACCAGTTTCAAATTAAAAGACGAATACTTCGGGGAATCGAGATTCGAATTATGACATTTGTGAATATTGACAACGGATTATTGTTCTCAATATGTCTTGTTGCGTTGCACGTTGTGTGTTGCGTTTTTATCCCGTAAGTGGGCGCGCTATGGTCATTTCGACCGACAAAACAAAGATAACCGAGCAGCGAGTTTGTTAATAAACAAAGAGGCACAATAAATGCGTGCCCACTCCCGGGTTATTTATTATTTGAATTATTATATTTTACTCATTTGACAATGTAAAATAATCATCGTAGTTATTACTAGATAAACGGTTAATTTGAATATTATTTTTGTAACTTTATCAAATTTTTCGCTCCTTAATGATAATTAATGTACACGTTTACAGACCTGATGATGACGCTGAATGGCGTCGGAACGTCGTCTATTTAAAATGAAATAAAGACAAACATAAACAAAAATTTTGTCTGTTTTTGTCGTTATCCACTACATTACACTTGATTCTTCGAGTCTTTAATAATAAATTAATATTTCTTAAATTATACAATTGAATTAAGTTTTAATTATTTATTTATTTATTTTTTTTTTTAAGAAACATATTCCAACAAATTTGTCATTTCAAGGCGAAAAAAATTATTTCGTAATTTTACATTACACAATTAATTATTTAAAATATCGCAATATAAATTACTCAAGCGATTGTTCTATTTTCAAATACTTGCTGGATTATGTTTCATAAGTTTAAATTTTAAATTGAAAATTTATATTGCAAAATACACTACCTTTTAAACCTTAATTGCTCACTGATTAGTCAAAGCTCAATTTTCGTTGACAATAATAAGCCAGATATTATTTTCAATTAGCAGCAAATTAAATTTGGTTGACTATCTCAAATTTCACTTTTATACAAATAATACTATTACATATAAAAGTTATTAAATTTTAACGCGTTTGATTGCAATTTTAGAAAACGTCAACCAGATTTGTTTGAATGTTGGTCCAAACGCAGTAATTGTCCAACAACTATCCATTTATTGAAATTATTTCATAATTTAAATGTCAATTTTTTGTAGTATTACAAATTTACTATATATTTAATCACTATAAAATTAACATTATTTAATATTTCAAATTCATACAACGGCTTTACTATTACTTAAAACAATCAATAATATATTTCTTGCTTTCAATTCTGAAATTAAAAAGAAAATTGACAATATATTTGTGGCTGCAAGGAAAAACCAGTTAACTCCATTTTTTAAAAAAAGAGTTTATAGTTTAAATTCAACCACTATTTTTTATTATGTTTTTATTCTGTCAAACCGAAAATTTCAAAATGCATAATTTTTATGTATCTGAAGTTTCCAACGTTTCTTAGTAAACAAAAATTAAACAGAAATAATTATTAAAATAAGTTCATATCAAAAGTGAACATTTTTACTTACTAAAACGTAAACGTATTAAAGCTTATTCATACAGATATATTCAATAAAAAATACCATTGTTTTTGTTTCAAAAATTGGATTAGAATTTACTTTAGTTTAGTAATAAACGTTCGGAACTTCCGTACCATAATTTTTATAAGTTGTGATAAAAATGAAACTATTAGAGTCAGTACTTTATATGCGTACTAATAAAATAATATTCGCCCTTTTCCTCGGTTTTACAAACAGTGGATATAACTAATTTTTCTCTACGGCCACAGATGTAATTTAAAATTTTTCGAAATTGTTTCAATCAAAATAAAGTTATATTAAAGATGGCCTCGGAGGGAAGGCATTGCCTCCGTGGTCTACCTTCTAAATCCACCACTGAATATTGACCAATCTTTGGTTAATTATTACAAGTGATTGATCAATAAATATAAAAAAGAATTGGATGAAAATCGGGCAATCGATGAGACGCAAAGTCTTGACTAATCGGCGAACAATTTTCACAGTCTTGATATATTCCTGGTTATATTTCAATAAAAACTGTATAAAAATTGCATTTATTCTTTCATATATATACCCATGTGGAAATTAATGATTGGTACGCTGTAGACTCAGTACCGGCGTTCAGTGCTCGGCCGTTAGCAAATGACTATGGCACGATGAAATACCAATGAAATACAAATACACTATGAAACACCAATTTACCTTACCCCAGTACTGAGAGTCGACCGGATGCCGGATAATCAATGGCTAAGTCGACTTATAAACAAAATCGTATTTCAACATATCCCTATTGATCCTAATGTCCACTAATTTTCAAACGTTGATTTAGGTCATTTTTTCGGGATTGATTATTTCTAAGCTTGTGTTTATCATAAACAAACTCCATTTTAATTTGTACATATTTGAATTCTCATACACAATTATACGCATTTTTCGCTATTCATATTCGCTTCGGAAAAACGGGATATCTACCGGAACTACTGAGCTACCGCAACGCTTTACGCTTATCCAGCTGTCGTAATTAAGGCAGAGTAAATGCGTGCAATTAATTGAATGTCGCGTTCATTTATGAACATATTATATGTGATATATAAACGAAAAATTATAATAAAAATCAAGTATATGTCTCATACATTTATCGGTTAATTTTAATGTTAAATTTACGCATTACGATTAAAATACGCATTTACGAATAAAATTTGCAAAAAAGAAAATCTAAATAAAAATATAATAATAATTGAAATTTTATCAAGTTATATGAAATAAAAATAAAAAAATGAATAACATGAACAATATACAATGTATGAAAAAAATTATTTTTTATAAGGACAAAATAAAAACAATTCAATTTTATTCAATTTACGCTAATTCAATACTATTCCAATTAAAAATTAAATATCTCAAAAATTAATAAGTCACTTTTATTTTTCTTTAAATCAGTCTAAAGAAAATTAAACAAATTCTTTGTGATCACAAAAAAAGCTGTAAAAAAATAATTTTCATCAATTATTATTGCAAAATTTTTTTCTGTGGATTTAAAATCCTTATTATATATCCTATTTATATGTTTTTAAATTATTTTACCTCAAACGAAATTATATATTTTTATGTGAAGAAAGAATCCCCAAAATGAAAGACCCGAATTATAACTATAGGATGGGTTACATATTTGAGTTACAAGGCTAAGTTATATACATTTGGTCGCAATTAATATTTTTAAAAATTGACACGTATATATGTTTAAAATATTGCCCTGAATATACCCAGAAAATTTTTAATTTTTTTATCAAAAACTGACGAAGTAGATAAAACTTTAGTGAACTTTAGTGTTGGTCATTTTACTTATGAGTTAGAGTGTACACGAAATAAATCCAAATAAATTATTACAAAAATAAAAATAAAAATAACGGATCTTGTTACTATGGAATATAAATATATTATATTGAT
Source organism: Aradophagus sp. ZL-2020 (assembly GCA_022817685.1). Taxonomy (NCBI): domain Eukaryota; kingdom Metazoa; phylum Arthropoda; class Insecta; order Hymenoptera; family Scelionidae; genus Aradophagus; species Aradophagus sp. ZL-2020. The sequence goes on from JABFOV010005627.1 coordinate 7,302, forward strand.
GATTTTTGTACTAATTCATTTGAATTTTTCGAGTACACTTGAACTCATAATTAACATCACCGACAACAATAAAATTGTATCTGCTTCTTCAGTTTTTAATAGAAAGTTTTAAAATTAGCGGGTATATTCGGGGCTATATTTTAAACATAGTTACGTGTCAGAATTTAGAAATATTAATTCCGAATAAATTTATACCCCTTAACCCCGTAACTCAAATATGTAACTCTCCTGACAATTATATTTTGGGGCTTCCATTTTGGAGATTTATTTTTCACATAAAAATATGAAATTTCACCGAAATAAAATTATTGCCGTCAATTCTTTCATAAAGATGATTTTTCACCTGTATCTCCACTTGATAAAATATATTTTTTTATAACTTTTTCTGCAATCATAATAATGTTTGCTTAATTTCTTTTAAACTGATTTTAAGAAAATTGGAATCGATCTATTATTTTCCGAGATAGTTAATTTATAATTAGACTATGCAAATAACTTTGTTAACATCTATGCGGAAAATAATTTGTTCTCAAAAATATTTTATTCATTTGGTATCACATAGAATACCTATGAAATTATTTTCATTTATTTCCGATAGATTTCACGAATACCGACAACCCATGTCACTCGTATTCCAGATATAAGAAAATTAGTTTATCATAAAAACATTTTTTTATGAAAGTAATTGACGAAAAAATCAAAAACAAAAAAGCTAAAAATTTATATCACAATTCGTTGCTAATGTAGCGTTCTTGAACTATTCATCGATACTTTCATTCGCTGGTTACTTGCACGGAGCGCTCCGTAGTATTGTTTAAATTTTGTGCGCAGTAAAATAACTTGTCGCACATCTTTTTGTAAATTTTCAGTCGAACCGAGAATCAAGTGAACATCACGTGCATGCTCCAGTTGCAATAATATTCGGCGTTGTTGTTGCGCAGCATTACGGCGGTCTGCAAGCGAAATCTGACGTCGTATGTTGCTGTCCACAAGAGTAGTATGACGACATAACTTACGATACGTGCGCAAGTACATTTGAATTAAGTCCAGGCATAAATGACGTATCCTACGCACGCAGTTGCGTGGTGAGTCGCCAGATCCTACATGGCAAACATTAATAAGCGCTTCAACATAAGAATCTCCATCAAGGTTAGCGAGAACAAAGTTCACTAGGTTGGGAATTGAAATTGACAAGTTGAAAGGAAACACTGTACTATCCTCCTTTCTGAAAAATAAAGGTAATAACACAATAATGCTTATCATAAAGTAGCCACGAAATTCATATTAATTTAATGACAGTTCTGATTTTGAAAAGTAATTGCTAATATCTTAAGAAGTTAATATTAAATGACAAATAAATACAATAAGAGGAAAATCGTAATTCTTTTTACACACTGGAATAAAGTAGCTTTTATGTGTATAATATATAAGTATAAAATATGAATAATAGTTTAATACACAATCAACCCATATAACACATGTTAATATAACTGTTAATGTAAAATCCACGTTAAGCGATGTCCGCATTTCTACACAAATTTTATGTTAATCGATAACACAACGCTAGACTTATATTGTTCTTATATAATGAAAGTGATAACATTAATTATACAATTTTAGTAGAGTATTATTATTGTTATATTTATCATAATCATAACACGTTATTATTAAAATGTTAATGGCTAAGACAATTATAATGCAGTAAATAGTACATTTTATCACGAGTGGCGCCAGCCACATGTAGAAAACAGGCCTTTTCACAACAAGTTGTCATGGAGAGAGTAGCTATTTCCTATACAAGTGGAGAAAGTGGTTAATTTGTTTACGAGCGACTTTAGTTACTTGTGAAAGAAATAATCGCTTTCTCCACTAGTGGAGAAAATAGCTACTTTCTTCATGACAACGTATTGCGAAAACTAAATATCAAAAACATGATCACATTAAACTCATATAGAACTGCAATTTTCGAATTGCAAATTATGTAAGCAATCAGTTTTTTGAAAGATAAATCACGCGGATCAATTATATACAAAAATATAAAATTTTCCGTTTTGAGATTTTCATTTGAGACACATATTTTCGTTGTAGAATCTTTAAAAATAAATTAAGATACCGCAACTTGCCCATTACCAATATTTTTACAAATGATTTGTAAGAACAATAGAAATTTCGAAATACAAATAAAAGCCTAGTTAAAAATATATGACTCTTTCACGACTTTTTAACGACTCAAAACCAAATTCGTGGTCGTTAGCGAATTGTCAACGAGTCACATATCGTAATTTAAATAAACAGATGTCAACTTGAAACCGAAAAGTAATTTCTTTTATTCTTTGACATTGTTCTGCACGACGCGTATTTTTTCAGTAAAATATTTATAACATAAAACATAATATAATATACAAAAATGCTTTGAATCGTATTACTGATAAAATTGTAATTAATTATATTTTGTTAAATATGAAAACTCGATATTTTATCTTTGTTTATACGTTACATTTTATATTGTAAATAATATAATTATCGAAGGTAAATATGTAAAAACAATTGACAAGAACATATTGGTATAAACCAATATTTTTGACGTGACAACGTCTCGTAACGCGGTTTGACTCGAAAACAAACGAAGGCGAATCAGCCGTAACGGGCAACCTCACACCACAACGTGCAGCATAAGTGAAACTAACTCGCAAGACTGTCTCTCCCACTCCCACTCCCACCAAGCTGTAATGAGCCCATTAATGTCACAATGCGTGCGTAGGTGTAATTAGCCGGTTCTGGGCACAAACAAAATAAAACCCTGAGCGAATAGCACATTCTAATTGATGAATCAAAAAAAAATGTGAACAAAATATGAATAATTTTCAAATATTGAACTTCTTAATAATTTGGTAACGCTTCAAGGTTAATTTAATTATGCACTTGTAACGACATCATTAATTAAAAGTGTGAGTGGGAAGAGGGGGGTGGACGGGTTTTGCTAGAATGTTTATTTCCGTATCTATGCCTTGTGTAATATTTGGAATGGCATGATTGAGGAAAAGTGAGAGGCAGTTCTTTAGCCGAAGGTTCTTCCGCATCTGAAGAAGCGCCGTCAAAGGTAATTAAAATGTCGTGATTTATGATGTGAGAAAAATAACAGGTAATACAGAATGCAGAATACATGTTTTTCAGTTTTTATTTTTGTTACCATAAATACAGCATGTTTATAATACAGCATGTTTTAAAGCGCAGTAATGTTTTGGGTCTAAATTAATAAATTTGTTGTAATAAGTGTATTGAAAATTTGTGTACATATTATAAAGAGTGATAAACTGGTTTTTCGTAAAATCGAGATTAAGATTTCCATAAGGATTTCGCGGTAACTGTCGTTTTAAAATGTACATCCCGTCAAAACCCGATAAGTATGGGTTGAAGATCATTTTAATGAATGATTCAACCACGTATTACATGATTAATGCTATACCTTATGTGAGTAAAATGGACGCGTCTTTGCTGCAAAATAATGAGTCCATATGTAAATACTACGTGCACGGATTGTCGAAACCGATTCATAATACGAATCGAGTTATCACGATGGATTATTGGTTTACCACAGTTCACCTATTCGATTTGCGTATCATGAGGGAAAAATTCTTGTCAGTTACAATCCTAAAAAAAATAAAATCGTTTTATTACTTTCTTCGGTTCACAACAAAGGTTAAATTGACGATAAAACCGAAAAACCAGAAATCGTTTTGTATTACAATCAAACAATGTGCGATGTAGATACATTCGATCAGTTGTGTCACACCTTTACGACAGCACGAAAAACTAGATGATGGCCAATGCAAATTTTTTTCGGCATGTTAGACATGTCGGCTGTAAACAGCCAGATATTGTTTTCGTTTCCGTAGAGAAATACTATCCTAACTCATAGCCAATTCTTGGAAAACCTAACATTTTTTTTTAAGTGCCAAATGGCTATGTGTTCGGAACACACAGCAAAGCTATGCGTCACATGTACTAGAGAGTGAACCGAAAAGCCATTCCAGAGTCAAGCTACAATCCAGAAAAACTCGAGAGATTTAAATTGGCTGTTAAAGGTAAAAAAAATTAGAAATAAAAATAATTAAAAAATTTACATAATTTATTCAATATTTATTTTAAATCGTAGAATCATCGCAATCAGTTGTCCTGGAGTCAACCGAAAGCTCGAATGCAGGAGATCTTGGAGCAATGAAAACTGAGGCCGAAACAGAACAGCAGAAAGCACCGCTCAACGATAGCAGCAACGATGCACGTGAAAACGGTTGCAGTATCGAAACGTTGATTTTGAACCGAATCAAACCATCGGAGTTGAAGAAGAGCGTTAGAAAAAGGATAGATGTCGCTGAAATTATAACAACTAAAGAATATGTATGTGAACTGCAAGAGAAAGCGAAACAAATCAAAAAAGAAAAGTGCAATAAGGAAAACGAGGTTGTG
>JABFOV010005628.1:0-11766 GCA_022817685.1 Aradophagus sp. ZL-2020
TTGATATACCTTTCAGCATTTAGCCCTGGAGCTGGAACGGTTACGAGAAGTGTTTTAAAGTTATATCCAATTCTATCCCAAACCCAGAACCACCATTAAGTGAGCGCACTGCATTGAAATAATGCCTGTTGAAGCGAGTTCCGCGACGATGCCACCCAGACAATATTTAGGTACCTTAGACGTATTCATACTGTTAGGCGTCATTCATACTTTAGGGTAGGTGCGTTTGAAGTCCCGATTCGAGAGCTTCTTCTTTTCTTCTTTATTCAATGGCACCAAACCTTCTGGTTTATACGGCCAAGCCCGATTCGGGAGCGCTGGAGCCCCGAATCAGGAAGCAACTGATACCGAGTTTATTCACGTGGTATGGTTAGTATAGTGGCTGCACTGGTATGGTGCGTTGATCATCCCAATTCGGGGCTCCGGCGCGACCGAATCATAGGACTTCAGCCATTTCAGAAAAAGTAGAAGCGACGTACATGTAGGTACATCTAATGCACCTAAATGTTTTCAGTGCAACAGCGAATCCGTCTGTCCAAACTGTCCAAGCAAAATCTCGACTCGTCCGAAAACAGAACGTTTCGCCACTGTCTATCTGTCCAATTTCTATACGTTCTTGCATATTCCAGTCTCCGTTGTCGATGTCTTTGCATAAGGCGTGGAAAAATGGCACGACTTCTTGATATAAATCCTGCTTCGAGCCGATTTTGCACTGTTTGGTCCGAAATTCGCTGATCGAGCGGAACATCACTGGCAATTTGACGAAAACTTCTGCTAGGTTCACGAACAGCGGCACGAACGAGGTGACAATCTTCTTTGACAGAGGTTTTTCGAGGGCAACCTGAACCTGGACGTTTACCTACGATACCGTTTTGATATCGACTCCAAGTACGAAAAACTCAAGAATAGTGTATTCCCCATCGCCCAGCTGATTCTCGCACACTCTGGCCTGGCCTAAAGGCAACAATTTGACCACGTAGATTACCATTTAACGGAGGCATTGTAATGTTTCAACGACAGTCAAAAGTATACTAAAATTAACCACCTCCTCATGGTGCACATTGGGTAAAGCTACCCTAGCAGAAATTTAAAAATAGTGACAGGGCCCTGATACGGTTGTAAAGCACGGCATCGATATGGCCCTGACATGGCAATTTTTTCTGATCAGGTCCTCATGTGGCACTTGCGAGGAAAAATTGCCCTATCAGGGCCATATCGATGCCGTGCGTTACAACCGTGTCAGGACCCTGTCATTATTTTTAAATTTCTACTAGGGTAATGTCGGTGGTTGAAACGGAAATCTTCGGTAACCTTTGGTCTTTAGTGTGTTGCGTAAAATAATCATAGTGGCCTCAAGTTTTATGTTTCTAACGCAAAATTGAATAAATGTTTTGAATGTCGTAGTTAATTAGATTCATCTAACTTATAGTTCATCTCAGAGCTCATAACAGATTAACATTTTTGGTTTGATATCTTTTCATTTTTATTCAAGAAACAGAGACTGACGAAGAAGGTTTATAGTTAAACATTGTTTACAGCCTTCAAGTAGACACTAGAACGTTTTAATTTTTAAAAATTTCGTCCATTTTTATTAACAATTAAGCGAGTTATGAACAAAACCCTCAAAATGCAGAGTCAAGTTTAAAAACTCATAACTCAGCGAATGATCATCGTAGATATTCAAACTTTCGCGTTTTGTGAACGGAAAATAATGAATGTTAACGCACTTTTATTCAATTGAGTATACAATTTTTTTGTACACCACAGCAGCATTTAAAATTTGGCATATTTTTAGCAAAAAACATTAACCTGTTTTATGTGTAAGAAAAGGATGACGAGTGAAAGCAATTAATATGCAATTAAAGTGCCAAAAACTAGAGTCGTTTTGTTTTCTGGAACAATAAAGATCATTGATTTTCGTTAAAAGTTACCCAAGTTATCACGGTTTGAATATTGGTAGTTTTTCATGAAATTCTATGTGTTGCTTTTTTTTCTGCCAGTGTATAATAAAACATGGATTTTCTTAACTCGAAAATATTGTACTCAACTCGATAAAATAACTTTTTTATTAGCAGCTCTTCGAACTACCAACTTAAAACTTATTTTTTCCTCAATAAATAATGTACTATTTTCTTGTGGAGTATAGAAACCCAAACTGTTTAAGAACTTATTTGAGGGAAGAACAAACTAAAGAACAAATTAAAGAACAGAATCATTTTTTACTAAATTGTGCTTGATGACACTCAAAACATATCATTTCTGTGCCAATTATTTACGAGGAAAACTTCCTGTATCTTTTAAGTACATTTTTTAGGTTAGTTTGACCATGTTGAAAGCTACAGGAAATTTTGTCTCCTAAAATACTGACATAAATTATATTTTCTGTATATAGTTGAGCGAAATTTAATAAAAATTGTGTCTTTTCTTCGTTTTTTGATGTAAATCTTAATTATTAACTTTTTTTTTAAACATGTTTAAATATCGGTATTGTAGATGTCGATAACGTAGTTCTATACAATGTTTCTGGTTTGTCTTCCTCTTAAGTTCTTACGTGATTTTCATTCGATAGAATTGTTAGCTATATCATGAGTTTTTCGTAGAATCCTAGTAGGAATCCTTTTCTTAGAATCCAGATGGAATTTTTGTAGGAATGTAGACCATCTAAAAACTTGCTTAAATTTAGGTGCTAATCCAAAAATTTGGATAGTGAGGACGCCAAAAATATAAATACATAATATAAACAAGAACGACTAGCGGAGTCATGACCCCCAGTTAACTTTGTACAATTCATATATTTATGTTAGATAGTCTGATTTCCCATCCTGAATTTTAACTGAGTTCCCATGTAAGATCCAATTTTAAATTCATTAATATGACTCCAATTAGTTCTGTTCTTGTTAAAATCTAAAAACCTGCGTAAATTCTCTTGTGAATATGATTTGGTAACTCATAAGGAACTCCAGATAGGTTCCTAGATGATTTGGGTTCCCATCCTGAATTTTAGCTGGGTTGCCATGTGAGTTCTTATCTTAAATGTATTTATATGATAAATAATTCTTGTCTTGTTAGTGTCTTCCTACCTTGAAAATTCTAGCTGGGTTCCCACATAAGATCCTATCTTAAATTTATTCGTGTAGCCCCAAATAGTTGTTTTCTGGTTAGAAACTGAGTTTCTTTTCACATCAAGAGTATTAGAGCTATCATACTCAAAACCACTTCTACTTAACCTCTTCATCAATCTATATCAACCTCTCAGTTCTCCATAAATTCTTTTATTTACCAATAATACCAAAATCTTACATCCTATCCTTATGGTGAAGACTGAACCTTAGAAGGTGTTCTTACCTCTGCATAATCCAATATCTTGGTCTAATTTAGATTTGATAATTAGTTAATGGCACTTCCATTAATGCTGTTATACATAAACCCGTTAGAACTTTGGATATCGATAGTAGAAACAGCTGCCAGACTTGTAAGTTCATATAGAACCTTATAGATCATACTGGTATGTCAAGTTTTTTAATATTTGTCTATAATTTGGTCACAGTATACCATCCTTAATAACAAATCCACTAAATTATTTCAAAATATATTCCTAAGAATATTATCCTTATTAAAAAAACCTATGCACATTTTTGATTACAATTACACTCCTCTATTAACCACTAGGGACCCATTCATGAAAAGTGTAGAGTTGATGTTTACAGCCACGTGAGTGACCGATAGAGTTGTAATACATTGTAATACATTCAAAATACATATGTATACACTGTTGCTAATTTTTTCGATGACTTCAGCTTTTCGATTTTATTGAAATAATTTCCCCTCCTCCTCTCAAAAGAGATTTCGATTTTGATTTTTGTTTAAACGAAATTTTTTTAAATAAAAACCTGATGCGATCAGATCTTTACTCGCAGAAGTACAAGAGTGGGGAGAAGGGACCTTCCCATTCCTAATATTTTTATTTTCTTCCAAAATATGCTATCGATCTGATCTTTTTGATTAACACGCAAATCACGAATTTTGCCGCCAAATGTTTATGACTGCTTAGCCCTAGATGATTAAAAAATTTCAATTTTTTTAAGTTTTATAATCAATTCAATGTATTGACATTTAAAATTGTCTAAAACTCAAAAAACAGGTTTGGGCAGACACATTAATAAATTACAGTCTTCCAAATTCTTATTGATTAACAGATGAAACCAAACCTAAGGAACAATTCAGCTAGGTTATAAATTAGAAACAACCAACAACTCTGTGGCACGAACGGAGATTTCATGAGTTACTATTTTACCATATTTTTAAGCTACCAGGTGGCGCTGTGAACGCTTGGTCATACATGGTGATGCAAATATAATCTGAAAATAAGTTTGTTTCAAAAAGAGAATCAAGCAAGAAAAAAATATTTTGAACTATTAGAAACATAAAATTTGTACAAAGCAAATTTAAATATTAAATTTATATAATTTATGTGAATTTTTATACTAAATAATAAAATCTCACATTCATGATTGTAGTTCATTTCTCTCGCGTTTCCTAAAAAATAAATAATTCCCGTCCAATTGTGAATATAATTTTCTACTTTGACATTTTGAGAGGTTATGTACATTTGATTTTATCGACTTATCCCTGACCAAGTACTAGGGCTGACTAAACCTCGATAGTCGGACTATAGAAAACATGTGATAGTTCATGGGTTAACTATCGACAGTTATCGATAGTACTATCGGAAAATATTGTTCACATTTAAAATATATCGACTATTGGGAATATTTCAAAAGCTCTGTTAAAGAAATGTTACCAAACTGTTAGCTAGTTTAGTAACAAATCAATAAACTAATCGAAACTTATATTGCAGCGATTATATGACGACAACAAATTTTAACCTACTTTTTCGGCATTTTAAAACGAATATCTTATTCAATTTTGTGTCAATTTGTTACTTGAACGTTGTAAACATGTATTTTCGTTTAAGCCGATTGTACTATCGATAGTCATTGAAACTATCGAATACTTTTGATAGTTAATACTATCGAAAACTATCGATGTTACCATCGAGGTTTAGTCAGCCCTACCAAGTACCGACAACACCATCTGGTAGACTAATGGTATGTTCAGCGCCCGGGAAAGATTGAATCTATCGAGTTAATCGAGCAAACTCGTGTTCAGAAAATTGAGGGTTGGTTGGATCTAATCGAAAATCGAATCGAACTCATGTTTGCATAATCCAGGTTAGATCGGATCTACCCGATAATTGAATCAAACTTGTGTTTAGTGAAATATTAAGTATTTACCTATTTACCTATATATTTAATGAAATAACCCATATCATCACCGTATTTACCTATATTTAGTGAAATAACCAATATCATCAACGTATTTCACTAGAATTTGTAGTTTTCTTTTAAAATACCAACTTTTTTTTTTATTTATTTTGCAGAAACACAGGTTTATAGATTGACAGGGTGTCTACAGACCTGGAAAACCTGGAAAACCTGGAAAAGTCGGGGAATTTGACATTTCGGGAAAAGTCATGGAAAAGTCAGGGAATTCTTTAATAAGTTATGGAAAAATATACGATTAAACTATTTTTAGATAATTAAGATCCATTAGAAAAATTCCGGTCGGAATGACGTCAAAACGACGTCATAGAAAGTTGGATTGACGTTGGTCAACAACGTTGAATTATGGTTCGGAGGGAAGAGCTTTTTGACGTCGATTATACATCGTCCACTAACGTTGATTTTACTCAAGTTTCCTTAATTAAGGTTTCCCCTATTTAGGAAATTTTTTTAATAAAACCTGGAAAAGTCATGGAAAAGTCATGGAATTTCAGATTCAAATGTTTGTAGACACCCTGATTGAGTGAAAGAAGATCCCATACACGGGAAAAAATAACACACTGTAACAGTCTTGAGACCAATACTAAAATTACATTGATAAGGATCCCTAAATAATCCCTAAATAAAAAGTTCATGAAACGCGGAAGTTGGTTGCGGATGGTCGAAAGGGCCGTAACGCCTTCATTCGTCTCCTGATTGGTCGTCTCCCGTCGATAAGACGAGGAGAGACGACGTGTCGAGATATCGCAAAATTTCGATATGGCGGCCTCTTGTATTTTGACAGTTAGGTGGTCGCATGACGCACAACACGACCGATTGAATAATTTAAAAAAATTTTAAACATTTTGTAATATTATAAGAGAGTATTTCAAATTTCAAATAACATAAGGCGCACGCGCATTGCTTCTAGTCCTACATATGAAAACATAAATAACAGAAAAAGGACAACAATACAATCAGCATCTTTCTCTATCATAAGTGTTTTTGCATTTATTGCCCTTAACAACCTAATTTCAGCATGGGTTCCAAGACTGTTACAGTGTTTTATTTTTTTCTCCGTGTAGGTGAAAACCAATCTCGAAATTTATGGTATCTAGGGATTCGATGGTCGTACCGTCTAGGTCTCTTTCGTGTTCAGCGTCTTGTTGGACACGAAAATTCCAGTTATGACGCTAGCATAATGTAATGTTGGTTACAATGCATCTCGACTGTCAGATATAGGTTATGGCGGAGTCGACCTGAATTGGCACACAGATTTTTGGTTAGGTGTATCCCTTCACGTTTGCAAGCCTAAAATTCAGTTTTTGAATTGATGGTTGTATACTTTTTTGCATTTATGAAACTGATTCTTGAAACGTGATCTCTAGCAAAACGAAAAACATATTGTTGATACGTTAACTATATATTATTTGTTAAAACTATGATAAAAATAGGTTTTCATTATATTATTAATCTATTGATAGTATATTTTTAATAGATGAATATTATATTATAAATATACTAATGATGTATTATGAAATTTCTGTGCATTTGTATTAACTGGCAACATATTGTCAATATATTATTATTATATTGCCAATATAATGATCGTATAATGTCAATATACTGACAAATATTTCTTAATTGCTACAAAATATTAGCATTCTGACCATAGCTTGAGATAGCTTAATGGTTAGGATATAATGATGTTATTTGTCAGGTCGTAAGTTCAATTCCTCAGCATTTCAGTTTTCTTCAAACCGATATTTAATGTCAAAATACAAATTACAGTTAACGATAATATGAAAAGTTTTCTGCACAAACATAATCATAAACAAATCATTTATATTTAAAATAATATGATTCATTTCAATATATTAATAATAATAATAAAATAATATATTATCACTATACCGTTAATATATTGTTGATACACTATTATTATATTGCGCCTGCAATATATTTTTAATGTATTAACATTATATTTCCCATTTTACTAAGAATTAGATGTTTACAAGAAATCTAGTCTTAGCAAGAAAGGTTTTGTTTTCGAAACGACACCTACCTCTCCCCCTCCAATCATTCTGTCAGGTGTTCTCAAGGTTTATTTATTTATTTATTTTTATTTTGTATTTATTTAGTTTATTTATTTATTCTTAATAAGTCTCCTTTCGTTTTTCTCTTACTCAAAGATTTTTAATTATTTCATGATTTCTTCTTATTATTGACTTTGTAATAATTAGATATTATATGGCTGTCCTGCTACTTACCGTTGTAAGTTAGCAGATAATCAGAGAAAAATTTACTATTGGAACTTGGACTTACTATGAAACCTTTTTAATCAATATTTCCTTTATTAATATACTATAGTAAGATTATACTATTACGTGCCATTAGATCTATTGCTCCAAGTTTAAGATTAATTCAAGTTCTCTATCCAATCATGCAATCGTCTATGACACTAGTCACTTATTACCTATGTCGCAATCATAAAAAGAATTTAATATCTTTGATATTTGATATCAATTTCGACAATCTACCATAAAGTTAGCCTTTTGTTTATCTTGGATTATTTTCTAACAACACTGCTAACTATCTGCTTGAAGAACTTTCCTATCAAAAAATGAAGACATATAACCACCACTTTTCAAGTCATGTGCCATCATGTTCCTTTATACAGAAATTTGGGACTCAATTCTCAAATCGGTCGGATTTCTTTCAACTGATTTCTGAACTCGTTTTAATAAATTGAAATACGGCGATAGGTTCGGAAATCAGTCGGAAACAATCTGATAGGTCTATAGTCGGAAACGATCTGATAGGAATTAGGTCCCAGGTCATGATTGAAAACGGGGATCCACACCATCTAGAATTCTATTGAGATTCTCATGTCGTTTTAATTTGATTAAATCATTATTATTGAATCATGACGAATAATTTGATAGTAATTATTCGAAATCGCTGCCCCCTCCCGCAACAAGGGATCAACCCCCCACCGAGGGCTGCGCCCTCTGGATCCCCCCATCCACCCACGTCGCTTCAGTCGCTTGCTACGCTTCGCTCCCTACGCTCCCACACAAACTAAATTGAACTATCAACATCAATTGTAATATCCAACTACTATATTATCATGGTTATTATATACGTTTTAATGATGTTATAGATATGAAATATGTGCGTTTTTAACGTAGAATACAACTACATATATAAAATTAATGTGTCTATGAATCTGCAAAAGATAACTGCATAAATACGCTAAAGCGCGAATAAAAAAAGGTTTATCTTCAGAGCCATTTAAGAGCGCCAAGATATAATTTCAAATTCGCGATCAGCGCGCAAAAATACACCGAAAATATGTAGTCGCGCGCCCTATAGATAGGTTTTTAAACGATCTTCATAAAAATAATTCATATAAGATCCTATATAGTAATTTGATGTTGAACTCACATAAAAACATGGAAACATACATAGAACTCACGCTATATCAGAACTTATAAAGGTTCTTATGTGAAAACAATTTGATAACATCATAACCAGTCAGAAAACCCAGATGGGAACCTAGAAGTCTAGAAACCTAGGAACCATTATTTAAAAACCTAGATAGTATATCGCAGCTATTAGCTATGTCCAGATTCTCTGGTTCCACTTGTTGGATTAAAAACGCCATCGACTGTATTTTTTTAATAAAAATAGTCATACACTTGTGCCTCACGACTTGGACAGCTTCACGAAACGCGGGAAAAACAATCTCAACAACCAATCAGCGATCAAGGTAGACAGCGCCATGATGCTGTCCAAGTCGTGAGGTTTCCGGTCCCGAAGGTGTCCAAGTCGTGAGGCACGAGTGTAGCTTGTTTCAGTATATGGTTATACGTCAGTGTAAATTAACTTAAACACCTCTTTTCTTTCTTCAAGATTTTGATAGCACGGTTACGGAATATGACCCTAATTGGGAATTATTAATGCCTGCGGGATACCGTTTTTACCTACCAGGCAGTGTTGGACATGGATGGTCGGATGCTGGTTCAACGATAAGAATGGAATACCATAACGTTTTACTTCCAGAAGATCGTAGTATTCAAGCTGTTGAATCTTTTCAAAAAAGCCCTAGCCATGCTATTAAACGTAGTATATATTGCGAGGCGAAAGAATGCCCAAAGTTGTTGAGAAGGGACATTAAAGAACTTTTCCCGGCCTGGCTGGAAGTGATGTTTCCAGAAATGACCATAGTGACTATAATTTTGAAGCCAAATATCAAAAAAGTAAGATGGAGTACAGTTACAGAACAAGAGGATCTGGTAAAAAATGTAAGATTCACTTTCTTATTCACATGTTTTTTTTTTCCGTTTTCCGTGGCAAAAAGACTTGTTATTCCTTAGGGACTAATGATACTAGGTATAACCAGAGGAGGAATACAATGTTTTCCAACCCTGGGAATAATTGCTGATTTTTCTCCCTTGTCCAATAATATATTGTTATCTATCCAAAAACATTGGAGTAAAAGTAAAGAAGTTAGAACGATACATTCTTTTTGTAGTTCATCTTGTCAGCATCTCACGTATGTAATCAATTAAGAATGGCCAGACATTGGGCTGATTTTATAAATCCATTCAGTGGGAAACCTCATATTGGCCAACAAAAAATTAACGGTGCGGCTATAACGGCTAATCATATAAACTGTACGAATTTCCAAATCGAGGATAACAATAATTGTAAAGTAATTTCTCCGCAAAAATCAGGAAACAGTTTTATAGGTGAGTTAGTTGAAAGAAAATTGAATGTCGTGGATCACAAGATAATATACAAAGATTTTCTAATTCGTTTCAAATTTCAGGTTGCTTGTATACAACGGCATCTTCAAACAATCCGTTTCTTCAAGATTTGATGAATGGAATTTCCCAACAATGATAACGTGTTCTACTATAATTTTATTTCAAAAACAAGAAAAAAATTAATAAATAAGTAAACAAAGAAAAAGAAGAAGATTAGTTAATAAGATGTACAGTGTAAGATATAAAAATTAGTATAATTCAACTTGCGAAATTATAAAGACTAAACATTTGTTGAATCAATGTCATCAATGGAGAAAAAAATGCGTTGCTTCAAAAGAAATAAAACTTATTCTCAAATTTATTCTATTGTTTGTTCGTAAAATGAGTAAGAAAGAAAATTGTGGCAGAAAATTCCTGTAGATTATAATAACCAATAACTGACCTATATCTAATCAATATTTTGCTTAAAGTATAGATGAATAACATCGGTGTAGATTTCTTATGCTTTCAAGTTAAAATTCGAAAAATTCAAAAATATAATTTTGTAATTTTTTTCATCTGTCGGCTCTTAATTGGACCTCATTGTTGATTCATGTGGCCAACAGGGATTCAGCAATGATTCTGCTACTTCCTAAACCTACACCATAACCTAAAAATGCTTATTTTAGTTGAGAGACCTTACACTTCCTAATCTAGGGACATTGTAGGATAACGTTCAGAAATTATACGGTACCAATAGTCATCGTTGATGACCGAAATCTATATGATCCAAATCTGTATGACCTATACATTATAGATTCAGAATTATTAATGAAAAATAAGAAAAAGGAGGAGAGTTTACTAGTCATATAACGCGGTTTTGCATGTGACCCAAAGAGACGTGCATTGTCTTTTTTGTGCGCACAAGGAAAGAAATTTGTTGCGCTAACAGCATGGATTCATAGCATGCGTTTGTTGTAAAGGTTATGTATAGCTTTAGAATCATGAACTTATACTATGCCTGTATAGATACGCTACGGCTGACTAAACCTCGGTAGTCTGACGATCGAAAACATTCAATAGTTCATGGATTAACTATCAATAGTTAATTAAGTCTTAATTAAAGTTTGTTAATGTTTGGTTCATTTTCGAGTTGATTAGAGGCACTTGATTGAGGCAGTGTGTTTCGCGAATTATTTACATCGAGAGATACTTCGCACTCGAAATAGTGATTATACAGAGAAAGTCATTGTTTCGGATAATATTTGCTTTCAATTTTGGAGTTCTAATATGGTGGTTTTAATTTGGTGGAACGAGTGTAACTTTTTTTTGAAATAGAAATTAGAATTTGTTTGCGATTAGGGTCAACACCGACCAGATCAAGAATACATTAGTTTATAGTTTTATTTCAATTGGGAAATTAAAAATCTATTTCTTTAATTCGGCGTCGGTTATTTTGATTTCGAACGCGCGTGGCTAGGGGAAGTGCGGGGCACGGGACGTTGAGTCCGCGCCGAGAAACCGCCGAGAAGGCAGGGGTAGTGCGCGCGCGCTCAAAACGGAACGTCCGCGCGACTGTTATAAAAACGGTCGCGCGCGGCTGTCAAATTAGTCATCGAATACAGTTAACGAAGAGTCATCGATCAAAAGCATTTAAGTGCCACGGAATCTCACCTGCCGCCGCCGTACACCTT
>JABFOV010005629.1:0-11765 GCA_022817685.1 Aradophagus sp. ZL-2020
GTACCATTCAAGTCGAGCGTTATTTGCTATGAATTAGTATATTCATTTGCATTCAATTATCGTTCATCTCGACGGATTCGGTACAATGTGTGCCTGTAAGTTCTCGCTAACAACCAACTTTATCGATTAACGACCGACAATACATAAAATGAATCGTTAACGTGCTAATACACGATCCACGCGAGGCCGCTTCTTTTCCCATTTCAGCCGAGTATATTCGAAAATGCAATGTTGTCAGATTTGACAGATTCCTCTGCCTCGTAAAAATCTCTCTCTCCTTCGTATTACCTTCCTCCGCTTCGTCTCATTTTTCGGACCCTCGCGTATGAGCCCGATAGCAATCATAAATACCGCCCCGGACGTTTCGACACGTTTTACCATTTATATGGTAAAATAGCGATCGCCCGACTATACGAATGTTATCAAAAGTGTCGTTAACTATTTACTATGGCGTTGAATTTATAATCGTCAATTAGACTGAATTATGCTGTAAAAGTGAGATATACCTGCGCTGAAAACAATTTCGCGGCCTCGGCAAAGCCCGTGGTATGCTTGAAATTTATAGTTGAACCGATCGTGGTGAATTTGAGTCAAGCATGTTTTACTTGAATGAAATAAAAAGTTCTCTTGAACGCGTTCAAGAATAATACATACTACTTATTCGAAGTGGAATGTATATGATTCGAGATGTATTATTGAATAGTTTAATCAACATTTTTTACGCTTATAATGATGTGGGTATAAAATACCTGTATAGCTGTGGGCATAAACACTTTCAAAGAGCGTTCGGGAATTGGTTTATTTAATTGACACTTACGGTACGTTATTTTTCAACTTAAATTTATCCATCCATATATTTATTATTAAATTTGCAAAATATTCCGAATTTATTAAATCATATAGTCGCATGTACTACATTCTTGTAAACATTATAACAGATTTCAATAATTCTCTCATTATATTTTACGGTAACTTTGAAAATTTCCAAAGTTTATTCTACTTTACCATATTTTTATATTTGGTTTAATTACGCCCAGCCGAATTTACAATTCGACGAAGATCAGTGAGATGAGAATAAAGTCGGTTATATTCGTTTGATAAAAAAGAAGAAGAAAAGTAACAAATGTATATCGACCGACGTAATGGAGTGTCTTAAAATAAGACGCGTGTAATTGAATCGAAGACGCGGGGCGCCCGAAAATGAGACGTTGGTTGTCTTAAACAAACTCCCCGGGGTATTATTGTAAGACACTGAAAAATGCCGGCTTTCGCGTCGAATGGGAGAATATTACAGCCTGTTATATATTTGTTCGAGATAAACGAAATCGATAACGCGTAATATTTCCTGCCGAGCGACGAGAAAATCTAAGAAACATGTGTGTCTTATCATTTCACGTGGCTCAAGTACGCGGGAATAATTCATTGCCCTCGCCTGTTTTTGTTACCGTCTTATTTGCCTAACAGTCCCATCAATTCCGCTTAATTGCCACGACTTTGTGATTTTAAGACGCGCCCGCTCTCGATTCATTAAGACGCGCCAGCGGTCCTCGGTCGCTCACTTTTCTGCGGGGAAAAAGCGGAGTCGCGGCCACGTTACAGTGCGTTAACCCGAAAAATCGAATATCCGAAATCAATCTAAAATCTAATCTAAATCCAAAGCAAGCGTGAAAACAAAGTAGTAATTCAGGGGATTCGCTTCACTAACTAGTTTTTTCTTCCTTTTTCTTTCGTTCGTTCTTTCTTCGCCCCTTGAAAGGCGCTGTAGAACTGGTATCTGCAACGTGTCTTAGAATAAAACACAAAACATTTTATACATTCAATGCTTTCTTTTTGTTCCTCGAGGTGGCTTACGCCTTTTTTAGCCGTTGTTTTTTTCATGTTAATGCAATATGTACTTTGATAATGACATTTCAAGTTCTTGATTACGATTAATGAATAAAAATAGAGATTGCGTTGGTTGCGATGGATAAAAGGGAATAAGATATTCTGTAATTTAAGTCAGAAATAAATGAATGAACGGAAAAGAACCTTACTTTTGTTATTCATCGTGGTGAATGCGCTTTTTTATAACAATTAAAAATTAATTATTAAATTTATAATCATTGTAATTTGATTCAAATAGTGTAAATATAAATCTTCTTTCGTTTGTTTGAATTTGAGTTAACTTTTTTAATAATTTTAACTTTACAGTTCATAATAAAAAGATCATATAAAATATTCAGACTCGAACCATTAAAGCGTTTTATTTTAAGATGTTTATGACTCATTAAAACACTTCATTAAATTCAGAGAGCAAACATTAAATCTTATTTGCTCACAAAAATAGAACGCTGAGTCAAAATATACAAATACAAATAAAAAATGCTGAATGTAGTTCTAAATGTAAACAATAACCCGACCATTACTAGTTCCGTGAATTACGAAATGGTTAGTGCACGGGCAGTTGCGTTTAATGTTTGACGATTTCTTTTAGATGGAACCGATAAATACGTTAGCTAAATGAATTTTGTCGTTTACATGTTGCAGTGGATTATTTATAAGGACGTTTCGCTGTAAATCGTAGGCTTTTTTTTTAAACGATGACATTACTTGTTCTGACGCAACCAATTAAACTTAAACATTTTTTATGACGCTGAATTTAATTAAAACCATTTAATTAACCAGAAAAATTGTATTCTTCGTTAAAAAATGACACGGCTTCGTTGTCGTTTTCTTTTTCTCGATACATATAAAATAGCATCAAGTGATCATTGTATGAGACAAGAAGATTTTTCTTCAAGACACTACCAAATGCCTCAAGTTTGAGAATAATTCTGTCGTGACGTCTTACGTCGAAACCTCAGTTGTTACAACGCGTACAACTTCTCGTACGTTCCACGTATTTCCTCGTAGACACTAAACTCCGTTCCATTATTCATAAAAGTTCATTATATACCGTTGCGAATAATACTCATTATATGTCTGAAAATATATTAAGTCTGACTAAAACGCTTTAATTAATGATCTATTTCAGTAGATAGACAACTTGATTTATCTTAATTGAAATCGCGATGAGAATAAGAAACGAACGCAAGTGGGGTCATTAATAAAACATTTCTTAAAACAATATTGTTATCTTTATTGCTCCATAGAATACGCTGCCTTGTCTTGCGAGGAGATTGAGTCGCGTCATACGCAATACGTTTACAGTGTCGTTATTTGTATTTAAATTCGCAGATATCGCGCGACAAGCATTTTCGCAACGAATCTGCAAAAGCCTCCTTTTTTTCGACTTTAATCCCTCCCCCACGACCCGATTTGTCTTTAACGTCGCGCTTGGCAATTATTTGCAATTAATCTAAAGTTCGTTGAAAGAACGGCTAATTGCAGCGTTCGATCCATATTTCAATCAATGTTTTAATTGCATAATTCAACTGCAAGTATTTGATTGTGCGCTGAGAAAATGAATTCGCGCGAAATGATATCGCGAAATCTCGCTTTAACTTGTTTTCTAATTTATATCAATTCGAATGACATTTTCATCATCCGCGTTTGTTAGTGTAAAAATAAAAACACGGCATTTGTACGTTCGGTTTTAATGAATTTGCTCGTTCGCAATGTAAATAAATTGAACGTTTTAAAATAATACGACACACTATTTTCAATCCGATTAGGTTTCAAAAGTTGATGTTATTATACACTGTAAAATATATTAAAAGGATTAAAGTTTTGTTTTGTCAACGTTTCATGTCGCGAAACTAAATTAACTATAATTAGTAACTAAACAAAATCTTAATTCAATGGAAGTCAAATGCAGCGCGCAGCAACTTGAAGCAAATTAGAACGCGGGGACTCAAGTTCAAATCCTACCGACAGGCATGTTTAATACAAAGTTGAAACGAACTTTTAACATTATATTTGTCAATAAAGTATATTTACCCTCAATCTCTCGAGTTTATTACACAGCGCAGTTAATTATTCGACAATATAAATACCCCTTCGAAGCGCCGCGCTTTAGCTTTCGAGCCGCGCGTTTCCGTTATATAGCGCAAGAAAATTTGCCAAGTATATTTCAATAATTATCTCAGCGTTGCTTATAACGAGGGGTCGTGCGTTATGAATTTACTAGACGGATCTTGACTCCCGAAACGTCCCTCTCCTCACGAATCGGTTGCTTTGCATCAAGAAGCAGTACGTTTCATTGGTAAATGTACAGTTTTAATATTGATTTTCCGGCGCGGAGTTTCCGTTCTTGCAGTTGTTCCGCCGGCGCTCGATGTTGATGTTTCAATAGCTGTCGCACGTAAGAAAAGTGTAGCCGTGCGTGGTAAATACGTGTATATTTTGTAACTCGACATGTTAACGAGGCCGGCCGTGTAACTTAATACACGTCGTTTATTGTTCGCGACTGAATTATTTTCCCAGCCTATTAATAATCAGCGAACCGGCAGTAACGCTCTTATCGCGACAATAATATTCAATTAAGTTAACCGCTGTGCATTGTTTATTATCGCGCTCGCGACAACCGCTTTATTATGAAAAGCCGATCGCACGGAATTATATTCGAACGTCATTTCGTAAGTATCGATAAAAGAATTCAACGGATTCTATATCGACGATCAACCTTTCGACGAATCGTAACTCACAACGAAGACCGAGTGACAATTTTGATTATTCGATTTCAAATTTCCGCGCTCCGTTTCACGCGCCTGAAGTTGCAGCCTTCTGAGTCGATTGTTCGAGTCGAGACGTCTCGTACGTACAGATGAAAAAATGCATTCAATTCCAGATTAATAATAATTAATCCTTCGTACAAAAAATTGTCACGTTTTAAATCAGTGTAAAGAACGTTCGATTTCAAATTTCCCGCGCATTTCAATTCCCTTTTTCCAACACGTCTGAAGCTGGTGCTCGCTTCGTGACAGTGTTACCAACAGCAAACGCGACTTTCTCAGTCGATTATCGATAAAATGAACGAACGTTTGTTATTACCCGCGAGCAAATAACAAAATACCGCAAAGGGTCAAGATTTTGCATCAAGCACAAAGGAACGAAACTGGTTTCGCCGTGTATTTTCTTAATTGGCCAACTTTCGTTGTTGATCCGATAATAGCAATTTCGCAGGCCTTATCAGCAGTCTTGTTTGGTCTGTTAACAAAAAAAAGTCAAATTGCGTGTATACATTCCAATTACTTTAATCATTTTGGCGCAAACGCCCAGGGGGAAGGAGAAATAGGTTGCAACAAAAATGCCGGCTCGGATGGCTCGAGGTGGGATGAGATCTTATCTTTAGTTGTCGTACTAGTTTCCATACAATTACCAAATGTGTTATCGGATACAGCTCTTGAATTGTATAGACACAACGGAGAATAGAACGAAATGGAGCACCCCCTTTTCTTTTGTTTTCCCCCTTTTCAGCCCTGCTCCCTTTTCCGTGCCTTTTTTTTTTCGAAAAGTAAAGATCGCTTCAAAGGAGCTCATATTAAGAAAGTTTATTCAATCCCGCAGTATTTTTAGAAACTTCATTCGGTTACATTGGAAGCAGGCTTACAAATGCGGGACGTACAAATTCGTGTGGCTGCGTGTGTGTGTTTGTTTTTACAACTCGGAGCGAGGAATTTCGTAGCCCCTGAGTAGGTTAGTGGTCAAAGGCACGAATTTTTTATCGACTTGTCTCGAAATAGTTTGGTAGGAAAATTTTCAGAGGACGTTGACTATTTTTTTTTTTTCCCGACGTACGGTCTGGAAATCGCAATACCGTTGACAATAGACGGGTTCATATTTTCGGCGGAAGAATAAACGCTTGTGGGAAAACGTAGACGCATCATTTATGAGGAATGAATTGTGCGCACTTATGAGCAACGAATCGTGTACATTTATAAGGCATAAAGAATCACTTACGTAATCTAAATAAGCATCGTTCCCTTTTGTCTCGCTGTCCCCGACATGCACGGCAATAATATGGGATACGTATGGTTTCATGTCGTATTCGGTGCACCGTAATGCGATCCGAGGATTAGATATAATAAGACCACAATGGTTATGATCAATTCATTGTTACATTTCATCAGGTTTAAATTACTTTTTATATATAACTGCCGGACCATAAAGACCCGACGTAATTGCGACTTACAATCTCGCAATGTCTTTAAATTTACGTCCACGTCATGATCGTTTCCAACAATTTCAGTTAAACTTGGATGTACTTTTGCTTATACTGCTCCGCGTTACAGCATTCGGGGTATTAAAATGGGTGGATTTAAAAAGATAACTATTCCCCGAGTTTAATCATTCAAAACGTTTATAGAATATTGCGACATAAAGAGTTATTTTATACTTTCCTATGGAAATGATAATGACGATAATCATAGCAATAGTCGTTTTTTATATCAAATGTGCCTCGACACGCTCAGACAATGCATTGAATAGTATAATTAATCGCTTGGATTCGGAACAGAAATGGCCATTAACAATTCTATCATTGTAGTATTATTAGCCCATTAATATTCCATCTCGTTCCTACGATGATTCTATCAGTACTCCGACAATAATGTACTATCTACGACCCATCAGCGAAAAATTTGTGGGAAATTTGATGTAGCGTGTCAGAGTTGTTTTGTGAAATCGTTTCACTCCTTCAAATCTTTTTCTTTCGAACGCATGTATTTCTGTCTCATTGACACAGTCGTCGGCCTGCAGGGTTTAGATTAGTTCGGATAAAAGGTCCCACTAGAGTCAGGTCGGTAACCTGGCTTCAAAATATTGCAGCTCATTCCACACTGTTGGACTTTGCTTGGAATATAGTGGCTAATGTCTAATACAGTTATATAATAAGGAATTCTGGTTGAACAACAATGATTATAACTTCAATTGCTTATGTCGAGTTGTCTTTATTTTCTTCAGCCGTGGAAAATTAGCAGCTTTTTTTTGCTACGAGTCCAAACTTTGATCTACGTTGGATGTAAAAAGTTGAGTTTGTACAATGAGTAGAAATGTATGTTTGTACTTAAATAAATAGGAAACAAATTCACGATTGTAGCCAAGTATTGTAGCCATATATATAGCTTGAAAGTAAAACTTGAATCAAGTATATATAAAATCGATCGATTAAAAACGTGAAGCGAATATAAAATGAATTTCGACGAAGTTGATCCATAACGTAAGGTTTCATAAACTATATATTATATATTTCCTCACAAGATATAAGACATATTAATTATATATGTTTCTGCCCGTTCGGGGTATCGAACCTCGCTATTCAACTTCCGGCTATTCAGATCTTGAAACGATATTTAATTTCACTTTCGAGTGGCATCAAAGTAAACGCGATAGATTAGCAATTAAAAAGCCGAAAAAGTGACGATAACCACTTCTGTGCACAAGTGTCCCATTAAGGGCCATTCCCCCCGGGCCGTTTCTTCCGTCAAAAACCGCGCAGAACTTGTCAAAGTCAATTACCCGTTATCGACCCCGGCGCTGCTTACGGCCCTCCCCTCGTGTCCCGGCGAGTGCAATATCTGCCAACAAAAGTTGGCACGCCTGACGCGAAGAAAAAGTTGCGACATCGGGGGCGCCTTTTGTGTCCCGCACTTTAGCAGGGGCTGTTTACGACGGTGTAGGGAATTTGCTTTTTCGCTGATTTTCGTCAGCGAAAGTCATGCGCGGTCAGAGCGGCGAGTCCGATATGGGATTGCGATGCTCTCGGTTTTACAGTTTCGACGATTCGGCGGCGGCAGGGGAGGGGGTGGGTGGGTGGCGAGGGGTGCGACGGAACTCCAGATGATAGAGAGGTAAATAGATATAGAGTAAAAGAGCTCGAGTCGCAGTAGAGGGGGGAGGGGGAGTGGAGGACGGGAGTGGTGAGGTGCGCGGGGGTGAGGCGGCGAGGGGCGGTAGCTCATATTTCCATTTAATTCAGCCAATGGCGGGGGATCGTAAGGCGTCTAGCCTTGGTGGGGCTTTGAAACATGGCGAAGAAGGGCGGTTGCTGGGTGGAACCACTTAAAACTAAGGAAAACAATTCCAATTCAACTTTTTCCCTCCACCCTCCCCCTCCCCCTCGGGCCCCCTCTCGCGGTCCTCGCGCAGTCCGCGGCGCATCAACGGCGCATTCTTTTGTACTTCCTTCTGCTGGAAAAATATTCGATAAAGAAGAAGTTGTTTGCGTGATGCCGCGCGCAACTTCCAACCACCCCTCCCCCTCCCCCGGTACCCCGGCTGCCACCCCCGCGCTCGCAAAACTTGTCTCGTAAAACTCGATTATGCCATTCGAACGAGTCCCTCTTTTTCGAGCCATTTTCTTCGTCATTCCGGCTTTTACAACGGCGTTTGTTTTTCGTCCGGGCCAATTTCATGTTGTCCGACACTTCGTCGTCGCGGGAGATTATCGCGACTCGGTTGACTCGGCCTGACGTGTGTCCGGTTGTCCAAATTAGAGGAGCATTAGCTGTTGGTTTTAAGAAATTGGGTCAAAGGTTACTCAGACCGAAAAAAAAAAAAACAAGAAAAAAAATTTACAAAATTTTGTTACTGTCTTTTTATTATTGATAGAAGTGTATGGATCTTTATTTGAACGTATTATGAACATTATATGAACGTTCATTAAAATGTCTACCCTATTTTTCAGCATTCATTCGAGATTACATCAACATTTATTTTCATATCAACAATTGTTTTTCTACGATTTTAACTATATTTAGACACTGTTTGTATTTTGATAATAAATTAAACGTTTCACTGCCGTAACATGAACGTTGGAATTGATTTTGAAGTACGCAAACGGGGTATTTTTTCTACAATTTCCTTATTTCAAAGTATTCGTTTTTTCTAATGTCAAAATTGATTTATCCCAACGTTGAATCAACGTCTGATAAACGTTCAAATCCCATTTTAACCTATTTGTTTTTCTTTATTAATCGAGGCAAAAGATGGTAAATTCTTTCTTCAAGGTTAATCAAGCGTTATTTCTTCGAGGCCCTTGAATCGTTTTTCGTCGGCAAACTGTGATTACGTAACGATGATTGAACCCTTTTGCGTAATTATCAGCTGATCATTACTCGCGATAACAATCACGAAATTTGATTGCAGTAATTGTTTAGTCACGTACGGTTCGGTGCGCTGTCATGCTTCATGCGATTTCGTCTAAGCAAATATTGTATTTCATCACTAGGAGTATATTTCTCTGAACGTATTTACTAGATAAATACGTCACATTTGCGTATATAAATGTACGTGGAAATTGGTTACACACGAGTGAATTTATTTTCCATTTGTATGCGCGTCGGTGTGAGTATCGACGCGCGCGTGTGGGTGCTACTCGGCCGTGTACACACGGTGTTCGAAAATACTGCCGCGCGGGACGACGGGGCCGAAAATTTCATATTTCGAAATCTACGGCTGCGAATTTCCCGACGAAACTAAAGAGTCGCGAAAACATCGCGGAATATTTATCGAAACGAAGAAGCGAATGGAGGACGTTGAATAAACACGAGGCCGGGCGCAATATTCATGCGAAAAGAAGCGACGCGAAATTATATGATATTAATTAAAGCGAATGAAATTTAAATACCAATTAAAACTATATAATTAATTAAATCGCGTTGTCGATGCTTTTATAATCGATACGGCTTTAATTGCCTTTGTTTTCGCTTCGATCGGTCGAGCGCGCGATTAATTCGAATTGCAAAACACCGGGCCGTAAGAGTCGCGAATCGCCGCCGAGGATGGTTTTTCCGTTTGACGGAAGTGGAGGAGCAGCAGGGTACGCGCACGGCCCGAAAGTTAATTGACGACTCGCAACTATTCTAATGCAAATTGGCCGCGCGCGTTAAATTAAAATTGATTTCCACATAACTTATCCCGCGCAATAATAATAAAGCAACAAGAACGGCGGCCATTAAATTGAATTTCGCCTCGGACAGTTTATACTATTCTTGTGATGAAGCGACCAGGCTATAGAGATGAATGATTCTCATAAATATCAAAGCGTCCAAATTATTTTAACTGACGTAAGGGAAGATAAAGAACGGCGAGAAAAGGAAGGAAGGATGTACCAAAAAGGACCAAGTTTCAACGACCTTTTTTGTCGTTCGTTCTTTTCCTTTCTCTCGCTCAGTTCTTTTTTTTTTTTTTTCAGATAATTATCGATAAAACACGAAATCACTTTTCTTTCGTTTGTTCCTCGTTTTCGCGAAACATCGACTTTGCGTTCGCAAATCTACGCGATTGTGCTGCTTTCAAAGAGCGAACGGATTTCAATGGAAATATCCCGCGTCCTTTATTACTTCTTTCCCTGCGGACGTGTCGTTTGCTTTTGCGACACGCGTTTTTTGAAATTTCCTTTCAGGCGCCTTTTTCTTTCTTCGTTTCGCGGGCCATTTTGTATTCCTTTCTGCTTCGAACGTTAACGAATGACTCGCGTGACGGGGACAATAAAAGTGTACTGCGCCGGCTTATTCTGACACGGCAATCGCCGGCAATATTAAATATGCAGGCCCGGCAATAAAACATTAAGGTTAACAAGACCGATGCGCGTTATTAGGAACGTCGTATTCGGCTGAATTCGTCTGGTCCCGTTCAGGAATGTCGGCATTCGTCGATTCGTCGTCAGGCCGGCGAATAATTCCACAACGACGGATAATAAATAGACGCATCCGCGCAACCTAACGGGCGTTGTCGTTGTAACTGAACACTTTGCCGTTCGGTAGAGAAAAAAAAAAAACACAAACGATCTTTGAGAGAAATATTATGTCATTGATGAAGGATTATTTCAGAAGTTAAAAGTTGCAAAAATTTCAATATAAATTACCGCGCGTTTCAACGCAATAATAAATAACAAATTTTAGTCGTTCAATATGTTATCTTCATATTTCTGTTATGTAGAAAAGAAAAAACAATTTTACAATATGCAGAGATGTCGGCTATTTAAGTGCAACATACATTACGTCAGGATTATACGCATTGACGTAAATTTAGTATATATTTCAATAACAGTACCATGAGATATGTTTGAGTTTCATAACATTTTTCTCCCTCTCCTTCTTGTCATGAAATATCACTGAATTAATGACTGTTTTCAGGAAACATCGTTTCCATTTTTCTCAATCCACGAATTAAACTTTAAACCGTAATTTCAGTAATTTTTCATTCAATAAAACATTTAACGTCAACAATGTCAAGTTATTGGTATCAATGGATATTACTAACTGCTCAGCTCGTCGACCGTCATTGTTTCTTCCTGTTACCACTTTAAGAATTCACAACAAACAATTAAGACGAAAACAATTGGACGGAATGCACACAAATTATTCGAACGACGCGATTCAAAGTAATTTTATTAAGAAGTCAACTTTCTTTCCCGGGCAAAAAGGGAAAAAAAGTGGATAGAAAGGGATGCTACGAGGGCTCGGGATTCTTTCCGCGACCCGACTCTCAGCACGATTATTTTATACTTCTGCCCAACAATTAGTTACTTGCTAATTTGCGAAACTTTGTGCAAGCTGTTCGTTTATTCTGCTGCCCTTTGTTTCTCTCCAACGCGAGGGGGACCCTTCCTTCTTCCGTAGCTCGTGGCTTTTTATCGTGCTCCCCCCCCCCCCCCCCCCCTCCCCCCCCCCTCCCCGCCCCCCCCCCCCCCCTCCCCCTCCCACGACCCCCCCCCCCACCCACAACACACATCCCACGTCCACCACGCACACACCCAGTACTGAAAATCTGCAACTAGCCACAGTACTGCCTCACTATACACCAACGATCACACTACAGTGCCACATGTCGTGTACAAAGTG
>JABFOV010005630.1:0-11764 GCA_022817685.1 Aradophagus sp. ZL-2020
GCATTAAACCGCAACATCGACGCCGATGCACGCTTGGTTTTTCGATCGGGCTCAAAGGCCAATTGGGCGAAGGTTAGTTAACACTTTTAAGTGGCCGGCGATTTGGGTCGTCTGTAAATATTTACATGGTTTTGGTCAAGCGTAGAAAGTTGAGTTCTCAAAACATCTGGTCGAGGTTAATGTTTTTTTTTCTGGTACAGTGTTAAAAATATTAGTCACGTTTATTAAAAACAACTTACACTGAGAAAAATATTAAACATTTCAATATTGAATTGAATCAGTCTTATTTTATGTTGAATTGACTTAACAATTTAGTTGTAGTTTACTAATAACTATTAAATTCTTAATAGGAACTTCTCAGTTTTAACTACTGATTTATTTATTGAACAACCAGTGTTACAATTTGTGACTATACAGCTACTAAAAATTCCGTTTTTTCAACTGAAAAATTGTTTCTCAGTATATTAAGTGGTGAATTAAGGCAGAAGATGGCGTTACTGAGGTAAAAAGAGGAAGCGAATAGTTGATTGAAATATTCATGGGATAAAGTTGGAGCTGCGTCCTGTGACCTAATTAAGTATGATACGTGGATTTAAAGCTTAGTTGTTCAAATAATAATGCAGCAGGGCAATTGTTAAATAATAGGAAACACTTTGATGTTTCCTTGGTACCACGACCGGTTGCGTTAAAATGTATGAAGATACGTTGTATTCGTTATTGGAATTATTTGAAATTACAATGGTCGTTAATGAATATTGTATCAGTATTGGTCGTAAAGGTGAACGACATTAAATGTTCATTGAATCAGGATACCATAGAATCGTCAATAAGTGTCCGGTAAGTGCTACATTATACATATCTGTTTTCTAAATGTAACTATAAAGTAGTAAACGCTGTGAAAATGAGGGTTCGAAATGTTTTTCATTGGAACTTTTAAGGAAGTTTTTTGTGGCGTATAAAATGATAAAATAATGATTCATTGGAAATTGAAACTTGTGGCCAATTTCGAAGTTCACAGACAAGGTCATTCGCCTTACTAGTAAGTAGTAAAAAGTATATTTGACGCAACATACGATTTGCAAAAAAATGAAGTATTTTTTACGATCGCAGTCGATAACAACTTATACATATTAAGCATAAAGCATTTTTATCGACTACTTTGCTTCCTTACGGATTATCCTCGTGCAATTTCACTTACCGATTCTCCACGACTGTCAGCATTCCTTCCTCCCAATTATTACAAGGATTTCAATTCAGTCATGAGATATGCGTACAAATCACTTTTCATGCCTGCTTTAGCAATAATCGACGCAGCCGAATTCGGCGGATGACATTTATGTCTTGAAAGATCAACGCATATCCCAAGTCCTCAAATTATCTTCTTCGACGAATCCATAAAACTGTTTACATCACGTCAGTCGGTAATTATTTATTACGCGCGGAGAAAAGTCAGAAGCGATTTATTCTACGTAAAAAATCTTGCACAGAAAAATAACGTATCACTGCAAAAATAAGTCTCTTAAAAACTACTTAAAATGAAGAGTAAAGTGATTTTAGACTCCTTGTTTCAGTAAAATGAGTAGCTCGAAATTGTGGAACCCTTTATTTCAAGTTATTTTCAAGGGTTACCTTTTGCAGTGGTATTCGTTCGCTAGGACTTTCGGGAAGTCGTTAAAAACATTCTAACGTCTGCAAAATTGTTGTAAGAATTCGCCGTCCGTTTTTACGTTTCGATAAGTTTGATATTCTTTCGCTTTTCCACGTGGATTATTCCGTTCGGATGTCTTCAAAAGATTTCGAGAGCCACACCGAACCGAGCGATCTTTGGGATTACGATTTCCCAGGCATTGTGTCAAGACGCGCTCTTCGGATTGGAAGCGCGAACGCGAGCGAGGGCACCAAATAGATAGCGATGGGACTCGACATCCGGAGGTGTCGCGACATTTTGCTCGATACAATCGGCGCGATTGACGCGTCAATAAAACGCTGACGTCGTTTCTTTTCTTAATTCATCGCGAAAAGGAAGTCGATCGACGCAACAATGATATAACAACAACAATGACGCGGGGAAATAAACGCGAGACTTTTCGTTTGATTCGATTAACAAAAGATGAGCCAACGAGTAACAGAGAGCAAAATTTCGTAAGCTAATTTCGTACTGTGTTTGTGTTTCGCAGTATGTGACAAAAATTTTTTTATAAGATTTGTATATTCTTTTTCAGTTCAGTATTTTTAAAAATTGGAGTACTTCAATTAGAAGATCTTACATGGTTTGTTAAATTGATATACATACTCGTAAAAATGATGTTTTTTGGTGCACAGATTCTTTTGTATACAACTGATTTGAAGAAAAAGCAGTGGCAATGTAACCGAACCAAAAAGAATTGTTATTCGAGAAAAGTTTTTTTTTTTAAATAATTCCATCAGAAATATATTGATTTTGCAGATGAATCATGTTCCTAAACTAATGAAGTAGTAAGACATTTTGAACTCATTTTTTTGAAGTTTGCAACGTTTGTTAGTAAACGAAAATGAAATATAATATATTTTTCTTCATACAAATAATAGTATATTTTAATTTTATGATTTTACAAGAAGAAGGTAGAATATTATAATGTCTGAGAATGTAACTTTTTTCATTTTTGATTACAATATATGTTAATTATATATAATTAATTTTCGTTTATTAATAAACGTTGGAAACTTCATTTCAGCTCTTCGTATTTTGATAATTGTATGTATATTAAAATAATCATATGTATTTTATCACACATACATAAATCACAACTAAACATTTTTACATTAATATTAACAATTCGTTATAAGATCATTATACGATGCTTCGGAAATAACGTAGTATTTTAATTTCATCGTTAACTCCATTTCGCCACCTTCATCGCCCATTTTTTTTTCTTCTTTTTATTTACGCGCCCCATTCTCCAGGATCATCAAATTAATCAGGTTAAGACTGTTTTTAACTCTACTGTGGAAGCGCGATGCAAATTTTATCGCTAATAATTATCAGCGATGTAAACACATCTCGTAATGAGAAAAGTTTGTTGATGAAGTTGAATTTCGGTGTTTAATGTCGCACTTTCAGCGGATCCCGCTTGCTTTCGAAATTCACGGGCGTTATTGCGTCAACATTTTGCACGCATTCCTATTTTTCAAACACATTTGAATTATGCGGCACATTACGTCATTTGGCGATACCTCGTTGCAATATCTTTAGTGAAGGCCGCGCTTGTTTATCCACAATGTACATTGTAAACAATTGAACTTTCGGATCGTAACGCTTGAATTCAGCTTTAAATGCATGACATTTAACTGGATGAATGCAAGGTTGAAATGTAAACATGTGTTGCCCTAAAAGTAAAGTTTGGTCGAATCATCCGAATTTAAGAAAAAAATATAGATATAGATCTATAGAATATAAATACAAAAAATATAGATCTATCAAATACTTCATCTTGAAACTTTGCAAATTTGCATTTTTGGAATAAGTACGTATTTTCAATAATTCCAATCAGTACTTCTGATTGTAGCAATTCGGTTGTAAAAATTAATTTTTCGTTTTAGATATTCAGTCACAATCATGAAATTAATTTTGCCCATCTACGAAAAAGTTGAATGTGTTGATTGTCGCAAGATAAATTATCAGACACACGTATTATCACAATGCGTCAACCGAGTTGAATTTCATACAATTTCTGCCTGCACTTTAGTCGCCTTATATATGTAAATGCTCATTGCGTCTTAGCTCAAACCAGCAGATTTCTGCTCATCCCCTCGAGTTATAAAATTAATTAACTTAATTCTACGCTGGCGCCGCAATCTTGCTTTATTTATGCAAGGCACTACGCGATCCCGGATGAATTCACGGGCCTCGTAATGGATAATTTATGCATTTCCACGGAGAGCCAATTTTCGAAGAGAATCGACGATAATCGAAGTTCGGAGAATCGAAGTTGGTGTTCCGATCTCCCAAAGTCCCTCTTTATTTCGCATAATAGCCAAGACTATATTTCAAAGCGGAATTGAAACAGACTGATATCCGATCTTTTATTTTTACCGCCGCTTATATATATCGGGGCAATTTTTCGATCCCCAATAATGCGGGGCCTTTATTACATTCTGACGGTGCGCGCTTTTCGGCTCGGTAAACCCGCGATCCGGAGATCGAATTGCGAAATTTCTCGGCGTTGCTTCGCAAAACGAAGAATAATTGCGAGATGTTGAACGAACGTTCGGGAAAGGCGAGCGAAGGACTGCGGTTAAGTTTAGCTCAAAGTTCGAGTATGAAGGACAACCAACTAACGTCGAATAAGTGAATCAGCCTCAAGAATTCGGCCAAAACAAGTCAGCTTCGGGTAAACAACACCGTCCAAATTGAAATTCCGAAACAGTTGCCGAGCGACGTTACTTTCCGTCAACTCATAAGTTTATCCGATCGCGATAAATAGCGCGCCGTAACGGGCGATAATACTTGACGGCAACGGTTCAGCGAATGGCCCATCCTCAGTTCCCGAAGCTTCTCCAAAATGTTCTAAGGTTCGTCGAGCGACTGGAGCTCGAGTGGGATGGAATGCATGAAACATGAAACACCTGCAGAAGAGAAAATTAATTTGCCAAAATGCTCGAATTGGAAATGAAAAACCCCGTTCCCAAATACAAAAGGGAGTTTTTTTCTTACCGATTGAGGATTGGAGGCGTTTCGTTTTAGATTTGAAAGCGGGGAATCTTCCTTGCCAATTTGAAGACGATGATTTTTCGTTCTAAAATTTCCAATGCGCAGGAAATTTTCAACGTTTATTTGCAACGAATTCCAAATTCAATAAATGTTCAATCAAAAATTATATATTTCTAAACAAACAAAGTAAACGAAACGATAAATTATGTCATTTTGTATCGCGCTGATATAAATTCAAGTTCTGATTTTGATTGTCGATGGACGAAATGACATTTTAGCGAAAATTCGTTGCGATTAAACGTCGCAAACTTCTTGCACATAATTTCCAATAATAATTGTCTACGACTGTCAAACACACGACTATCAAGCCCGCCGTCAAAATAATTCATCGTCCAATCATTTTAATAGTCTCAGCTCATCAACTTAGAAGCCTAAGCAATGAATAACGTAACTCAACAGGCGCACTTTCCAATCTTCCGCTCCGGCGTCGCTCGCAAACACGCCAGCGAGTCTCGGCCGATCGAAATAAACAATGCGCGCCGACAGGCGGAAGTGCTCCGAGCAGGTGTCCCGGCCAATAGGCCATCTTTAATCACGCGCGCGCGCTTCCCTTTGAAACGCTCGGCAAGTTGGCCGATGGAGGTGACGTGGACTCGGATGCAGCGCGAAGACGAAACGAAAACTGGGCCGGGCGACGGAGGGGGAGGCCGACGAGGAAGAGTTCACAGAAGAAGTTCATTCTTACGCGTGACAAATATATCCCGACGTCGGATCGATAGTGCGCCCGCGGAGCGACGTTGGCCGCCATTCCGGTTTGCATAAACGCTGATATACGCGCGGGGCTTAGCGCCGCCGCGCTCCCAAGTGGTTCATGATTCTGTCCACGATTGCATTAGCCAAGTGTCATTGGCTCGGATGTGCCACGTATCGCCGATAATGCCGACAATTTACGTCGCGAGCTGCAGACGGTCCTCGATGTAAATGCTCGTTGATTTCACCGGCTAATACACCTGGCGCTGACTGTTCGGTGGCGCGCTCGCAATGCACTTTTGTTATCGCCGTGGTAGACCCTGTAAATATCGCGCCAATGCTGTTTCGCGTTAGGGCAGAGTTTTAAGGCACGGTTTTGCGGCTCGAGTGAGTCCATTGACGTCAGTTACCTTTATTTGAAATTGAATACGATTAAGGAGACGTTGGGAGGGCCAGCTGGGGAAAACGATTGTGGCAACGAGTCGAAGACAAGAGGGAATTGGTATAAAATTTGCAAAACTGTTTTTCTCGGTTTACTATTTTTTCAGCAGTTACGAAGGAAGAAAGAAAGAAAGATTATGGACATACGTTTTAAGTTAAGTTGTCTCGAAATAATGTGAAGGAATGGAAGTTAGCGATTATTTAAGGAGCGATCTTTGTTTTGATTTGAAACATTGTTTGTAACAATTGATTGAGTGTATGATATCTTTTAACGATATAATGATTGGTATTTGAAAAATCTAAAGTGAAATAATAACGGAAACACTCATCGTTCGTTCGATCTCGTATGCGATTGTTGTTTCGCTTTAAAAGAACCGAGACCTCTTTCAACGACGAAACAATTCGGGTCGAAAATTATGGTAACCCAAATCGCAGTTACAGTCGCGCAAGAGTAATTACGAAAACTGCAATTACAGCCGGAGTAACCGCGACTGTTAAAAAAGCTTTAATTGTACATCGTTGACTGACTCGAAACGCTCGACGATTTATTTTCGACGATATTGTCGTGCGCCGCGAGTCGAAAGCTGACGGCGGTATAAATGTAAAACTCGTCCGGCGAAATATTTATATTGTAACGACGTAAGAACATTGATTGTCTCGGTCACAAGCCGTGGCAGAAAAAACATTCCGCTTTTCTTCGTCTCGAAACGTCTTGTTAAGTGGCGCGAGTGCTCGAGAGCTAAAAATGCCATGTGCACTGTTGGTTCGTTCCTCAATTCGCAATTGACTTGCGCGCCTTGGAATCGTAGTTGTCTCGTCGGAAGACTCTGGAGAAAGCGAAGCAACGTTGATGTGTGTATCAATTTTTCGTCTTTTATCAAGGTATCAAAATTCAGTAAAAACAAGCGTCGCGTTTTCGAAAATTCTTCTGACGCGAAACCTTGAGTGCGTCTCAAATTTAGACGAATGAGATACTTTTGCTGTCGCGAACATAAAATTCGTTCAAAACGAGACAGTCGTTTTGGAAATGAAGTTTGAACATTACTTTCAAACACCGTTTGATCGAATTTAAACTGTGACTTTGTAGAATTTTTTTCTTTTTGTATTCTTACATTTTTCGTTTTTCGTTTTTCAACGCAATGTACGACATAAACGAGGAACGTCTGTTGCAATATTTACACGAAGAAGACTGGAGGGCACTACTCCGGAAATAGCTCTTGGCTATTTAGCCGACCAGACTCACGCCGGGACTCTCGACAGTCCCTACTTTTTTCCGCCCATTCCTCGTGGATCACTAATTTGAGCCCTCCAAGTTTCGTCCGTAAAACAAGATGGTGGCTCATTAGAGCCGTCTCAATTCGCATACTGCTTTTGATTGCACATCGCGCGTTGCAACGATAACAGTTTCCCTTCGAAGTCGTAACCGGATGTTAATTGCGATTGTTTTTGTATCGTTAACATCTCTGCGAAGAGCTAGTAATTTCAACAAAACGGTTCTTTTCTTGTCCTCTTTTTCTTCCAAAGTCTGGTAAGACGTTTACAGTTTATTTTTAAAAATGTATTCGAACTTGAACGAAGAATTGAACAAAGATATCAGGTGATTTTCACGTGTTTTCGAATTTAAAATATCGAGATTAATGTACTGTATTTTTTGCAATTTCATATTCGAAGTCGTTTAAAATTTCGTAAAAACCGTAGTAGAAACGAGATTTTATTTCTTCTGTCAATGTGACCTTTTTATAATCGTGACAATACATTTTCTTCGTACTTATGAATATCTAAATTAGTCCAGTGGCAATTATTGTTTATTTTCATGTTAAGAAAGAGAAAAAATTGACGAGTGATTATTGCATATGTAATATTCATGTAAGTAAGATGAAAACAGTGTAAACGTTGCATTTATTCGAATTAAAACAGCATTTTCAAATGAGATGCATCCACGAATTTGCATAACGAACGTTGCCAGTCGAAATGTCACTCGCGAACGAATTTTCCGGTCGCGCTAAAAGAAAACGCGTGAGTCCAGTTTGATCGCAAGTAATTAATAATTAACATTATTCGATGCTAATTATTGTATTAAATTGCAAATGTTATTTAAGGTAACGCCCATATCGGGTTAATTAAAATGTCAATCGGCGCATCGGGTGCATCGTTATTCAATTTCGCGAGCAAAATAATTCATTCGCGAAATCACACGGGAATCACGCGATTAATTCGTTAATCTTATTACCTTGGCCGATGTTTGCTCGCCGACCGAAGATTGGCATTCTCAAAGTTATAATAATGCAAATGTTATTGTTCGACTCGAATCTTTGCCTTAAGTTCAGTCACTGTGTTTAATTGTTTTAAGTTCAGCGACGTTGTAATATCAACCGGGAAACAAAGAGAAAGATTTGGCAACACGGGAAAAACTATTCGCAATCGTACAGCGCAATAAAATTTCATACGAATTTCAATCTCTTTCTTTTCCGCGGCAAAACGTTAAGCGAAATTCAATTTGTTGCATAATTTAAACAAAATACAAAAGCAGCAGTTTGCATCGTATTTACAAGGGTGAGTTGCATTTTCCGCGAAATTACCGTTCCTCGAAGAAAAAATCGCAAAACCGTACGAGTGAAAACATTTTTTTACGCCCCTTCATTTTTATCTGATCACATTTTAAATGGTGCAACGTCAGAAAGTTACCTTTCGCTGTAATGTATTTACAACACGTGACATGTAATGTGATCAGTATATAATCCGCAATTCATGCTCCATAAATTCCGAATAAAATTGTAAATCTTTAACTTGTTAGGATGCGCGACTCTGTCTTCTGCTTTGTTTTATACATTTTTCTCGAAAGTCCATAAACACAGGCGCCAGAGAGGAGCCGTGAAATATCTCTGATCAACGTGACCGTTCTTTAGAAGATTAACCTTTTTTTCGGGACAGTTTATTCGATGGCGTAGCATTCTTTTTGGCCGAGCTTACTCGTGATTTCAAGATTAATGGGGCGCATTTTCGTGACGTTTTGCAAGTGGCGCATACACAAAACTCGCTTGCCTCCGGCACCTTTTCGACGCTCGGGTCAAGCTCGATGTTTTCAAATGAAAGAGCCACACGACTTTCTCGCATCGACGAAACTCGAGAGCGAAAGTACCGCGCCAATTGCTAGGTGCAGGAATTTTTGTTAGTAAATTTTGTAGGGAACAGTGCATATAAAGGAACAAGTTTCTCGTTTGATTACAAAAACGTAACGAAACGAGCCATTTTGTTAATTAAATCTGGTCGTATTTTTTTCGCTCGCCGGGCTTATTCCGCTGTCAAACTTTCAGGCTTCAATTCCAAAATTAATTAATACACAAGTACCACGCCGCGAAATGTAATTTATTTCGTAGTCGTTAAATTGTCTTGTCCATGTTTCTTTTGAATATCGGGAGAAAAGAAGAGAAGGAAATTTAATTTAATGACCGAGGTAGTTTAATTAATTTGAAAATACTGGAGTTTTATAAATAAGTTAATGAGTTATTTACTTTGAGCTATTAGTAAACTTGAGTCAACAATTACTGTTCTATAATCCTGCTGCATACTTTGTATTTCAATATAAAAAATACATTTTTAATAATGATAATTTGAGCAGTTAATTTTAATTTGTTGTTTTTCGCAGTTTTTTGTTAATTTTAGATGACAGATTAAGTTAATTCAAATTTCAATCGTGTATCCAAATAGAATTGTTTGACGACATTCATTAAACTTGTATGTTACTTAGAAAAGGTGTAACACATCTTTTTACGAGTTGCTCGCAAGATATTTTGGACCCTGTAAGACGTACGAGTTACTTATGAGAAATTCACGAGTTTTAGTAAGTACAGTATATTTTGAGAGTAACTTGAAACTGACGAAAAATGATATAATAAGATAT
Source organism: Aradophagus sp. ZL-2020 (assembly GCA_022817685.1). Classification (NCBI taxonomy): domain Eukaryota; kingdom Metazoa; phylum Arthropoda; class Insecta; order Hymenoptera; family Scelionidae; genus Aradophagus; species Aradophagus sp. ZL-2020. The sequence continues at coordinate 9,783 of JABFOV010005630.1, forward strand.
CATATAAAATCTGAAGAAATAAAGTAATCATTCTTTTTTGTAGTATTCATCAATGTTTCTCTTTCAAAATGAGATGTGTACAAAATAAAATTAATAAAATTTAATGTATAAAGTCAAACCTCCGAATAGGTCCCATGTTACTGTCCCCCTTTTTTCATAAGTGTATTTGAAAATGAAATGAGACACAAATGGAGATTATTCGGAGGTTCGACTGTATGTATATTATATGTATATGCATTTCTTATAAGTTTCACAAACGTAACGTCAAAAATTCTATTTGACCAGCACTTTCGTATCAAAATATTATGAAACAGATTATTGCAAAATAAAATCTTCAAGAACGATGGAATTTAATCTGAAATTTCATTTCCAAAATGACTTTTAAAGACCACTTAAGGTATATTCGTGTCCCTAACAAAGAGTTTAGTATGTCTTTCTGACTTTTTTTCAAATTTCTTCTTATAATGATTGATGTTCGATGTAATTATCCCATTACGATTTATGTCTTGAAAACGTGTCAAAATAATGATTGAAACTTCTCTTAGTCTTTCATTACATTACATGGTACCCTTTATCACGTTGCCTTATATTAGACATACTTAAACCACGTTTCACCTCATATCCATATTTTTGTTTTTATCAATGTCTCAGTTGACAATATTTCATAGTATTTAAACAAAAACAAATACGTCTTTTAAAACAAGTCTTGCAATTTATCTTGATCCATTAAAATAGACACGAAAATTTAATATCGAGAAAATGAACTGCCGAGGCTGAGAGGATGCGATCACAATGTACAAAATAATCTCGCGAAATCGCAAACTCACCGAGCCATAACACGCCTGATCTCTATTATCTGGCGGGCTTGATTGCGGCCGCGATACGTTAACGGATAATTGCGAGGAATGCGAAATAGGTGCAAAGTGGCTGGCTAAAAGTTGGGAGTCGCGCTGGCAAATCCAGCGACTGGAAGCGCCACTCGAAGGGCTTCGGGCGGCTCGCAGCCGAGCGTGAAGTAGAAGTGAGTGGCGCTTTGCGTTTCGCGCGCTACAGTCCATCTATTTGTGAGATCATGAAAATGTTTTTCGCGTCACCCGGGAAGAAATCCCAATACCCCTGCGCATCTTCCCATTTCGGCTTTGCATTCTCTATCTATCCTTTTATCCATTCGTCTATGTGTCCAAATAACCATGTGTTTGTCATGAATGTCAAGTTTTCCACGTAGAAATATCCACATGATTAGAACTTTTGAAATAATTTAATAAATTTGATATATATTTTAACAATAAATTCAAAGTATATACATACAGTTCAAGCAGATTTTAAATACATACTTTTACCTTACATTTGTATTTAATTTTTTCCAAATTTTATATCCTGTGGATATATCCACATGGAAAACTTCACATTCAAGTGTTTGTCTATCAATGTATTCATTCATCCATTCATCTATATATATCCACGTAACTTTACATCCATTCACCAATCAATTCATCCACCTAATTATCTATCCACGTGTTCATCTACGAATCCATTCACACATGTATATATGTATATATCTATTAATCATTGCATCCATCTATCTACATATTCATACATACATTTCCTCATAATATACATCTAATAATTGTCCATTCATCTACCCATTTATTTGTCTATCTATCCCCCTTTCATCATCAACATTACTGCCTATCCGCTTATTTATTTATCTACCCTTCCTCAACCGTTTTCATTGCATAAAATAAATTCGCGACTTGAAGTGAGAGCCTCTCGACTATTAAACTGCCATTTGATTACCATTTCATGCGCATCGCGGAGGAAAATAATACTTGACTGTGTTTATCGAGGCTCCGCAAGATCCCACTTTTAACGCCGACTTTACCGCGGGATTAACATACGATGACGCACGTTGCTGACACACTTTAACGATTTTCTCACGAAAGATGGCTCGAGTTCCTTGGAGGACTTATACAGGATTGAAC
>JABFOV010005631.1:0-11764 GCA_022817685.1 Aradophagus sp. ZL-2020
GGTTCTTCGTTACAACTTTGAGAATGGGGGTTTTTCACTGCCAATTTGAGAATGAGGGTTTTTCATTGCCACTTTGAGAATGGGAGTTTTTCATTGCCAATTTGAGAATGGGTGTTCTTCATTGCCAGTTTGAGAATGGGGGTTTGTCATTACCAATTTGAGAGTGGGGGTTTTTCATTGCCAATTTGAGAATGGGGGTTTTTCATTGCCAATTTGAGAATGGGGGTTTTTCTTCCCAGCCATCGATTTGCTGTAAAGTTTATATTTGTTACTCATTTTATGATCATAAACGTATACACACCGAAAAAATTGTATTGTAATTCAATATCTACTTCAAAATTAACGCGATCAGTATTGTGCGCCACCTACAACTCAGGTGAGCCTGCGCCGGATTATTTGTAAGTGATAGGTTATGAGTCAAAATATGAGATGCATATTTTTTACTACATGTAACGAGTTCTTAACAATGTTTTAGTAATCTCTGTTACAAAATGATTCTATTGGGTCAACAAGATGTATGCTGTGCTTTATAATATGGTTTTTTTCGGTGTGTTAAAAAAATTGCACATTCTATAGTGTTACTTGAACAATAGAAGTTATATTTAAATTCACATTTCGGTTGAAGTTAAAAAAAACGAGGTTTAAGTATAAACAGAGTGCACAACATTGGTATTGAATACAATTTCGTACGAATAATTGTGTTAATTTGTAATTAATTGTCGATGAAATTTCATCAATACTTTTTTATTGCCGTCGCAAGTTTCAAAACGCTTAATTTTCAAACAATGCATTTGCAGATAAAAATGGCAGTAATATGCATTTGTTACTCGAGAGCGATTGAAATTAAAAAGCTCGTTTTAACTGAATAAGAATTACGCGTTTGAGTAAAAGGACACGAGGCTTTTGGTTCATTTATTTGGCACGGAAGTCTTGATAAGTGTGTTACCGCATTTTTCAGCTGCTGTAATTTGTTGTCGAATCAGGTTATGTATGTCGACCGTTCGACTACTCATTAAGCCCGTTGAGCAATTCTTTATTAATGCAAATACAAATTGTTGATTTAAAAATGTTTGTTCGTTAAATGACTTAATTTACAATTTTTCTTGGAAAAGAAGTAACTTTGCCATTTAGGAAGAAGCGCTTGAAAGGTGAATTAATTAGATGCTCGATTTAATTGAAAAAATGTAAATAGGTAACTTATGTATGTACACGAATAAATCCCGATTGTACATTAATAATTATGATATACTTTCTCCACGTTAAGTGTAATTTAATTTAATTCAATTTTTGTATATAAGTTGATCGTTATAATTAGAATTGCGAAATAATTTATGATTCATTTTTAGCTCTTTGATAATTTTACATGGGGTAAAAGGCTTAATAATAATTATTAAAATTCTAACCAAATTTACTAGAACTTGTAGTAATCGTGACGTATCGTGACACATGTAGAATAAATATTTTGCTAAATTAAAAATCCCAAGTATAGTATCAAGCATAATTATATTGTTATCCCTAATAGTTTTTCAATTTTTTTTTTTAGACAATATAAGTAAAATTAAATTATTATTATAATAAGTATTATAGCATCTTACACATTTTTTTAACTTAGGTATTTATTTTGAATGTGCCATAATACGTTCCGGCTATTAAAAGTTCCAGTAAATTTTATTATAATTCCAAAAATTAAAGTTAATTTTTATTTCTTCATCAACTTTTATTTCATCGTCAAATTTGTAAAAAATTAAATTCTTTTGTTTACTATTCCTGTTTGAGAATGTGTTACAATTAAGAGTGATACAAAAATCTGAACCATGGAAATCTCGTAAAAAGCTTTTGAAATTGTTAACTACCTGTTTCCACCACATTACGGTAACACCGTTGCTCAATTACGCCAACTCGTACGGCATTCCGATGAATTTCGCATTCATTGTTTTCGGAACTTCGAGTTCTCGCGCGAAATTATTATTATCGCTAAAGTACCGAATCCTTCTCTCTGGCCCATTTAATCCGTTGCATATAAAATGTACCATCCCATCCAAATTTTGACGAGCAGAGCGAGTTCGATTATTTGCTGGTAACATCATTGCATTTTAACACTTATATTAACAAAGTGCATCATTCACGAAATTTCGCAATGTTTTACGATTAACTGTCGAGCGCATTTAACAAATAAATGCTTCATTTTTGTTCTTTTAATGCTTTTTTTTCTTTTTTTTTCAGTTGTAAAGTAATATGTATCATAAATCATGTTTCGTATTTATTCAACTGGAAACTGAAACGTATAAAACATTGGAAAAGTTAATGTGCAGACATTTAACGCTTATTTCATCGACGAATTTAGACTTGGGAAATTTTTTGTAGAATTTGTTGTCACTTGTGAAAAGGTGAAAAACAATATTGTACTTCGTAATATTTTTATTAATAATCAATTTAAATCATACTTGTTGCTTCGATAACATTCAAATTGTGAAAGCAAGTGAAAATTGCAGGAAAAATTACAAATAAATTTAAAGTCTAAACAAACCGTTATTTGTAACCACATTTTCAAGGTTACACTGTTATGTCATAAAAAGGATTAGGAAAAAGAATATCATAAGGAAGGGATAATAATTCATAAATATTCAGCCGATTCTCTGTCGCTTTATCATCGCGAAATCCTGATATAGCCGTCGTTCCGGCGATGGAAATACTTGGAATATTCATTTAGATAGAAAAGCATGTCACAGCTTCTTCAGAAAAAGAACGCATCGCGAATATTTAACGCGTAATTTTGTGGGAACAAAGTGAAATGGATGGGGGAGGAGGGGGGGGGGAGAACTGAAAAAGGAAAAGACAAAAAAACTGTAGTGTCGGCTCGAAAGCTCGCCAGACGTGGGAACAAAAGGAGAGGGCCAGTTGTCCGGCTCCGGTAACAAATGTTCGGCTTTTGTTTTTCTGCAAAATTGTTACGTCGAAGCTCCTACCTCTTTGGAGATCTTTTATACCTTTTCACGAGTCGGCGTTAATTCAAATTTCGTAAGCCTGACACAAAGATCGCGCACTAAATTATTTTCGAAACAAGAACAGTTGCATTTTGAAGATTCATTCAGTGATAGTCGCTTTTGGAACAAAGGATTTATGTTGAAACATTGTAATAGAAATTTTGAAATACAGAATTACTGTCTTAACCGTAATCATTTTGATTCAAAAGGATACAGTCGTTTTTTAAGAGAAAAATGAGAAGGGCAGACAACAAATAAAATACTTTTTTTTTCAACCATTACAACCATTCAATCTTTCGAGTCATTTTTTATTTTATTTTAATTCCAATATCATTAACAATGGAAAAGAATGTATTAGGTTTAATAAAAGGAAATCCATTATTTTTCCAATAACATACATGCAAAAATTATGGATTTTTTTAGTACACTTGATATTAAAGTAATATTAACTGACTAACATTTTAGATAACTACTTAATAATGAACAGTAGTTTTAACAAAAAAACTTTTTTCACTCAAGGTATCATTAAAATAAATTGCATTCTCGTGAAGCAAATAAAAATGCGAAGTATCTGCGAAAACCATAAAAGAGGAAAAAAATATTTTTATATAATTTAAGTCTCCCGTGTCGCCGGCTTTTACAAATAACGTTATTACGTCGATAACGGCATAAAAACGTGAAACTTACATAGATCCTCACGCACACGTTCGATTGTCGCGAAACGACTATTTAAATTCCCCATTTCACCTGCGAATGTCCAATAAAAAAGTTATAAATAAAACCGTTTACTTAGTGCTACTAAGCACGTTACCGAGCACTCCAAGGGACGCTAAAATTTGATTTATACTTTTCGCTATTGATTTTCCCCGAGCAATGGTTTTATATTTCATAATAAACGAAAACAAATTCTTCGCATTGAATTACAAGTGAAAAAGCCCGCCCTGCCATTTGTTCCCCCTCGATTTTAATATTAGGATTGGGAATTTATCGCAAAGTTCCGAAAAGAAAAAAAAATAAGGAAAGATTGGAAACCCTTAAATATCGCCATAAAAGGTTGTGTCGTTCAAAGAAAAAATTGTTTGGTTTAAAATAAAACGCATCTTGATATTTTGTGAAAAACATTTTTGAATTAAAAAAAAAAGTATGACGATTCAGACAAAAAAAGTAAATAAATAAAAAAGATTGATGCAAGAAATATTTTGGATTCACTGAAGTTGGATTTGAAATGACGATGATAATTAAAATTTAATCGCCAAATAAATATATTTAATAATGGTTTAAATTGTTGAAATAACAAGCCGGATAAGATTTCAGAATGTTGGTATGTTTCTTGGAATTATGGGATATAACAGTTTCAATTATTAGAGCAGCAGTTCGAATGATTGGAGTAAAATTTAAATTTATAAGGAAACAATGTAGACGATCATGTTTGCGATCTTCATTGTTATTCCATCAATAACAATGCTTATTCCATCAGTTTATACTTTTAATCCAATAATCTAATATTTTCTGTGCAATTGAATGAAATAAATTGAAAACTTCTTATCGACCAGCGTTCGCCATTGTTTCCCATATGAAAAGGAACGTCCTTTTTTTCGCTTTGTTCCTGCTTTTCCAAACGAAACGATTTTGCCTAATATTTTTTTGCATTGGGTATAACTTTAATACCATTAAAGCCCAAGCGTCTGTGAAAGTCAAAGGTATTCCGTTCAATATTCAATTTAATTGCGGCGTTTCCACTGATGGATTCAAACTGATCGGTTTTCGGCGGCCCATTGCGTAAACGGACGTTTCATTTGTAGCGACGTCGTCGAAATTGAAATCATTTTATGTGAATGCTTTATTATTACAGCGCCGTCTATCTATTTTCGAACAAAAGTAGTTTTTTTACGCCGTGTTCAGGGATGTCTGGAAGCCTCGATGACGTTCATGAGGAAAAACACATTGATGTCCGACATGAAAAATTTCTCCCTTTCAACGTTTCACAGCTCAAATCAATTGAATTTCATTCTAACGATATTAATTTATCACGCGTTCCGTTTAAATTGAAATCTGTCACAAAATCATTATAAATTAACGAATTAATTAACGTAGTCGACACTCGAGAGAAAATAATTAAAAATAATGAATTGCGATGAAATTTGCAACATTAAAATATAGGTGAAGCAAAAAAATATTTAAACATCTTTGTTAATGAAAAGAAAATTTAAATCAAAACTGAGGAATAAAACATTTGCCAAATAAAAGTTAACGTCCTCTTTTTAATACGAAAACGAACGTTTAAGTTAATTAACGTCGCGCAACCTCTTACAATGCGTGCCATTACAATTAAGATTTTACAATAAAACGCCGTGTTAAGCGGCTGCGCCTATCGTAAAAGTTACGGCATTACTTATTTACGGTCTGTATATCGTTCGATTTCATTTTCTCAACGCGGCACACGCTCATCGCTTTTAATGAGTCCCAATAAAACGTCCAATTTGTATTTTAACAACAATTTAATAGCATCACGTTTTATCGGAACAATTTTTTATTAAGGCTGTAAATAAATTTAAGAAAAAACGCCGACAGTAAGTTGTTCAAAGTATTATTTTACGGTCTTGTTTAGAAATAATATGAAGTAAGTCTGACACATTGTCGGAAGCTTTGACCGGATTAAATGTTACTTTCAATGAATCACGTTGAATCTACATTACTTTTCATCATTTATCAAACACGCTGTTGATCTTGCGCTTGACCAAACTATTGAAATATTAAATTATGTTTCGAAACAAGAATTATTAATGAACTGATGTACTTTCAAATAACATCAAAGTGAATTAATATGATCCTTGAACATATAATTCAGTTAGTCGAGTGCGCGCTCATACAAAATATTTAATAAATTTTGTGTAAGTTAGATATTACGCTACATTGAAGCGCGAGGTGATTAATTTGAACACTTGATGCGCTCGTAAATATGATATGCTAATGAATGTTTTTTCTTGAATTTCAATTTCGTTCAAATTGCTTAAAGTGTTAAAGTTGAAAAGCTTAAAGTGCGAAAAATTTGTTGAATGGAAGAGTATTTAAATTTTTTAGATTAAAGTCACATTGAAATAAATTATCGTCGATAAATTAATTATTAATCTTTCGGAAGTTATTACTATTAAACATACAGTTTTGGGAAATTAGATGAATGTTATTCAATTAATATGCAGTAATTTGTGTGTGAAACTTCATCGAAATATTTGCGTGAATAATTAATTATGTATTTAATTATTTGTATAATTATGCACAAAATAATTTATGAAACGCGATTGAAAGAGAGAAGATATATATATATATTATTAAAAAAAGAGATGTATATATTATTAAAAATCGATCGATGCAATTATTTTTAATTGCATTTATTTCCAACAAATTTGTAATTTAACTTGCTTTGCTTACAGCCTACTCCACAATTAGGAACTTTTTATGGTAGGTCATCGATAACTGTCTATTAAAGAAGCACCTGTTAGAGCAGAGTAAAATTTCATTACCAAGTTTCGTAGAATTCAATGGGGTACGTGATGCTGAGAGCGTACGGAGTGCTTTTTGATTTCGCCTCTCGTAAGCTCCTTTACGTTCGAAAATTCACAATTTTCCCGCCTAATCCAGGCTTAGTAGGATTAAGATTGCGCAAATGTCAATTGGATCACTGTTAATTGTAGCTGACTAAAATCGAACGGACATCCATTGAAGTTTAATCTCTTCCTTATTTCTTAAACAGGCAATTAATCGTGATAGTTTTAAATAATGATAGACGAAGTTCGATTTACTAAAATGACATAAGCTTGAATTAATTAAAAAATTTACTCGATCCAAGTTCACTTTTATAGTGATGAATGCTTGTTTAGAATGTTAAACGATTTTCCGAATTACATTGAATTATTTGACTTTCAGAGTGCGAATTGACGTAATAACTGTTTGAATCGTTTCACAGGGCTTCGTGAAACGTCGCTTTTTTCTCCTGACGTTCGCGAACATACAAGTATTTCGTTGATTTGGATGAGCGAAGCGAGGATTTCCATTAATACTAGAAAAGAAAGCGGAGGAGGTATTTTTTGACGAATGAATAATATATTTACTATATTGAAGCTGAACAAATAATTTATAAAAATTGAAAGATAGGATTACAATGGCGTAAAAAAAGAAAACCCATTTCTTTCAAGACTTGTTACTATCAAATAAGTGTTCTTAAATTTAATGTCGATTTTTTTTTAAATTTTCTAGTGTCACTCAATTTCGCAAAAATGCATACCATTTGTTTCCAGCAGATCGTTGGTATTTCTAAAAATATAGTTGAATGATAAAACGAATATTTTGCGATCAAATACTTTGCAATGTTGGAAAATTACTGCACATTTTTTAATTAGTGTCCCATTGGACTTGCGCAAGTGTTCGCATTTGTTTCCTCCCATTACGACGTTGACTTATTAAATTTCATAGAACAGGCATATTAAATTAAGCGAATTCCGAAGCAAATTCCAAATTAATGAACTACATTACTAAACATTATTCATTATTTCCTACAAGAGTCATTACTATTAAAAAATTTGAATTTTAGATCCACGGCGAAAGCATTTTATGCAGGTAATATTCAAAATCGCCCACTTTTGAATGTCGTATCCAATATTTGAACACACAGCAACGTGAAATACTTACAACGAGGTGGAAACAAATCGATTTGCATATTTTAACAACGTCTCTTATCTTCTTTTTCTTCTGCTCCGGGAATTCGTATCGAATGATATCTAATATCAAGCTTCCTGCCTTAACCAATATTCCAAGACCGACAATTTTAAATAAATGAAAGGAACAAAAATATAACAGCAGACAAATTTTTTCCCCGTTCAAAAGTTAATCTCTTGTCTTCTTCATAAATTGATTCAATATATTTTGTAAATGACTAGTTTTTAATTAAAATTTTTTTTTTTTAATTATTTTTATATCTACTTAAAATCTACTCGATGTATACATAAGTGTTATATAAAGTCTATTTAGACCAACCTCATCAATCGACTGTTTGCCAACAGTAAATTTTATTCTGCCAATTCGAAATTCATTTTCTCGTTCCTGGACATCCCTGCAAGAAAATCGTCATATTAATATTCAAGCAATGCTTTATTTATTGACATAAAAATCCTTTTTTTCCAACGTTTGCAGCATTTTTAAAATTCATATATTATTTAGATTTTTTTTTTTTTTTGAATTTCAAAATATTTAAAGCTTTGCACAACATTTCAACGCCATGCCGCGGGATAAATGATTTAACGGAGTAAAAGTGCATTTCGCACGGTCAGTGGCTATTTTCCCAGATTTTTTATAGTATGCCATCGTAGGTGTAGAAATGAATAAACCGAGTTACGATAGGAATTGGAATACGAATCAATTAATGAATGTTTTATGAACATGTAGATCGGATTTATGGGCCACGGAAAGTATTGGATATTGAATTCCTATAAATTGAGTTAGCTACTAGTTCCACGTAGTTGAGCAACTAAATGTATATGCAATATGCACCTCTGTGCGACTGTTTAATGCTCATCTTTGTTTCATTTTGTTGAACAAATGTTGACAAGAATTCGCATCTTATCAAATATAATTCTTTGAAAGAAAGTTTCGCCGAGTTAAATCACATTCTTATCTTAAAATTTGACATAGTTGGCGTGCAATTATAGACATTCCCCTGCGCGAATTCTTCAAATGTCCGCGTCTGTTGAATATTTGATAACATTTGTTAAATAAAACACAAACATTTATTGATCACGGGGAAAATTCGCTGGAAATATTATGTCAGCGATTTTATATATTTTATTTTGCTGGATTTTATTTTTCAACTTTTCCTATAAAAACTGAAGAAATGAAGGTAAAAAAGTTAAAAAGTATTCAAACGAATTATATCTGAAATCAAATATGCAATTGATGACAGGGTAAGGAAATTATAGGAGAAAAAATGTACATCACGAGTTTACAAAGTTTTCACGAAAATAAAATCGTATAAGAGCAAACTTTATTGATAGTTGTGTCAAGAGTCTCATTTTGAGACATATTTTACATTTGAGACACTACTACTGTCTCAATTCGTTATAAATCAGACGCTTTTAGTGTTTCAATTACCAAAAATGTCTCATAATGAAACACATGCTTTCACTGTGTAATCAACCATTTTCCAACACTTTTGTATCTTTTACTATTTTGTTTTCCTTTCAAAAATAAATTCATTGAAGACCTGGCATCTTGGTGTAGTGGTGAAGGCGTCTGCTTGGTGAGCGTGGGGACGGGAGTTCAATTCTCACCTAGCGGCGTTTTTTCAACACCTCAACAAGGTGGCTGGGAAGGTGATGGGTATACGCATTCGGTGTACATGTCTACGAAATGTGACAATATACGCTGAATGCCGAATTCTCAAACACCGCGCATTCCGGGGTCGGTTTTTTCCTACGGGTTTTCCCTCACCCCACAGGCTTGCCTGGGCAAATGCGGAATGCGGATAGGAAGGTTTTCAGTAGGAAGGAAAAACAAAAAGGAGAAGGAATAAAGGAAGGATTTGGGAAAACCCGAGAAGTTCCAGGCCACACTAGGCTGAACGAGATGGGTATAGGGAAAAAAAAATAAATAAATTCATTGAAGAATTAATCTAACACAACTGTTGAAATTCGTTATTAAAATGCAACAGACTGAATTCAACATTTATCAATCTCCCTTAATTCACTTTCATCAAACATTTTTACGAGGTGCTTTTTTAAATACCAAATTTCCGGATTTTCATTTCGCAACTGATTAAAACCGTAACTCCTACCGTCGCTTTAACTCCCGCGTGAATTGGTTTCAACATATAAACAACTTAATGGAAACATAAAAATTCAAATGGTGCGTACATACAATGCGCGATAATTAAAAAAGTGGAACATCCGCTGTAATGACGCCGGCCGCATTCATACGCATTTCCGCGTCGTAATTTTTTCCTGCCGCAAACGTCTCTTAATGATACGCGCTAATCAATACAACGCTGATGTATAATTTCCATTATATTCGCGCGGTTAAAATATTATGATCATAATAGTAATAATCCCGAATGAATTGCTTGATAATCACGAAATCGCCGGCGTAATTAAAGTAATCCGCCAAATTATTTCCATTGATCGGCGCTAAATTTCCTGCCCCGATAAAACGACACTGTTTTCGGGCCGACCGTTTTTAATGGGTTGTTATAAGTTTTCGACCGCCAATTTCGTACGACTGATTATTAACGGCGAAGTAAAAACGGAGAGGCAGTATAAGTGGGCCGCAACTTCTACTACTTGGAAAGTTCAATTGGTTAATTTGTTGATTTACTACCGAATTCGTATTCTATTACGGGATAATCAACATTGTAAAGTTTTGTTTCGTAGTTAGCAAGATCTTTGATTTAATAAAGGATGCATATCGAACGTTGCAAGACGAACAAAATTACAATATTTAAAATTACATTTTTATATTTCTGTTTTACTCTTTTTCTTTTATATTCTAGACTTTAATTTTCTAATTTGCAAAAAATATAAAATTCGCATCTTTGTTGTGCTCAAAAACACTGTTTAATTACTTTTAAAATCTTTTTGAATTAAAATGTAAAATCTTAAGTCAAACTGGAATCTTGATATTGCGCCAAGATTAGTAAATTTTGATTAAAGGTTTCTTGATTCAAGATAGACTGAATTTTATTAACTTTTTAAAAATCTTCAGTAAGATTCTAGATAAATAACTTTCGCAAAGATAATAATTTTATAGTGAATCAGATAAATTATAGTTTTATCGATCAAGCGCCAGCAATTGGTTGTTTGTCGATTCTATCCAAAACTTTTTTAACGAAAGACTCGAAATAAAAAGGAACGGCGAAAGTAACGAAGACGATTGCATTCCGGGAAAAAATGTTGGTTCGTTTCTAAAGAAAATATAAAAAGGTGGCCGAGGAACACAAATTTGCTGACCGCATGGATCGCAACTATAAATTTTACTCGCAAGAAACAATGAGAGAAATCTAAGATTAACCTAGTTACACGTATATGATGTCTTATATATAACAATTCAACCCGAAGAAACGGGTAATCGCACAAAAGCTACGGATGAAGTATAAAAACGTTGAAGGGACGGTTGCACTGATTCCATTACAAAGCGGAGCCATATTTACTCATGTTTTCTAAAAGTTAATTACGCGAACTGAAATGAAATTTGCGATTAAATGAAAAGTTGTATTTTCAACGATTCCAAATAATAGTAATCAATAATAAAAGGCAGTGACTGAAGTTAATCAATATATCGAAAAGTTCATATTGATTATTGGAAATGTTTTTTATTTAGATATTATTTAAGAGGTTAAACATGCAGTAAATTTGCAACTTTTTTTACGACGAATTTCAGTTTAAAATAGTTTCTCTTTCCAACATGAAATATAAATACAAAACAGGTGTATGGATTCGAAACACTTTTCTGTTGTATTACAATATATTTTCTCGTGTTTCATTAAAAGAATTTCCCAGTACAAAACATTACGCCTTTTAACGGAAGTTTATGATATTTTTACTTACTTTCTCTGGGCTTTATTAATTATAAAAATAATGTTTTTAAATTAAGGTATCCATGCTTAGTTTTCTCCCAAAAAAATTATTAAAATCATTAAAAAAAACAAAAAAAAAAAAAAAAAAAAAAAATGTCTAAAAGATAAAAAAAAAATATAAAACAAAAAAAACATATAATAAATCACTGTTCCATAGCTCCAT
>JABFOV010005632.1:0-11760 GCA_022817685.1 Aradophagus sp. ZL-2020
CCCCACCCTTGCGCCACCCCCCTCCCCCACCCACGACTGGTCGTTGCACGGGAAATTAGATTTCAGTTCGGACTATACAATATGCAGCTCGGTGACTATTCTAAACACGTAATAAGCTTGGCGGTGGTGGGGCGAGGCGGCGGGGTGGGGGGCGCAGTCGACGCTGATTAGCCAGTGCAAAGAGCGGGGACACTTTCAAAAGCGTTTTAGTTAATGACGCCGGGATTTGCGCTTCCCCGCGGATCGGGCACGACGCTCGGCTGTTGACTCGGCGCGCTACGTGATCAATCGGCTGGTCGTCGAGATTCGTCGATTGACGGCCGCTGAATTTCAATGGCCGGTGTCAAGCGTTCGTTTCAGCCAGAGTCCCGTATCGCGGCCGGCTCGCTGAAATTGTGGCTCGAAATAACGATTTCGATGACACTCGACAAAACTCGCGGCAAATAGTTCGAGAGGAGGGGGATTGATTAATTTAAGGGGACGAATGTATGGCTGCCGTCATTACAGGTTCCTCGAAATATAAATAGAGGAAAGCAGAATATGACATTTTATGAGGAACAATCAGTTTTTTAAGGTTTTCTTTCCGTCATAGAATGATACGGTTTCACTGCAATTTTATTTTAATTTCGATAAACTTCCGTGTAATTTTTAAAGTAGAAGAAATACCGGGGCATCTTGCTCACAATTTAAAAAATTCGGTACGTTTTGTTCAAATTCTTGAACTTTATATAGAAAAACAAAAAATCCGAAATGTATAAATGTAATGTACAAAGCTAGACTTTTTTTTAAATGTTCTTCGACTTTCTGTCAACGTTTTTAAGTTTTTTTCCATTCTATATAAATTTCATATTTTCATACATTGTATTTTCGTGATGAAATTCTTACGTTTCAACGACACATATACTTTTTTGCCCGAAAAACCATTTTTGGGATACTTTGTAAAGAAAAACCTTCATGTCGGCGCCGCCGGCACTTACTGTGCGATTTCTGGTTTTCATTTTATCATCTAAAATATATCAGTCGAATCTCTGGACGTGAGAGAATCGTCTGATATACTATAGTTTCTAGATTAAATTTACATTTTCTTTCAATAAATGTAGCCATTTTTAGAAATAAATGGCATTTCAAGATCCATTTTGAATAATAATTTTTCCGTTTTCATTTTGTTATTTTAAAACTTAAATAGTAAAACAAAACTACGATTTAGTCAGAATTTTTACTATTGTTGAGTTCACAATGCTGAAATTTTATTTAACATAAATCATGTGAATTCAAAAATCATGTGTAGTGGATTTCAAATAAGTTCGTGAACAATATATAATTAGGAAATCTAATTTGAATCGTTTCCTGGATACATTTATTAGCAATGCTTCATTGACCGTAATAATATTGTTGAGACCACAGTATTATAATTATGACTAATAATTATGACCTATTTTAATTAAACGTCATATTCTGCGAAAGAAGAAATGTCAGAAATGATTATTCATTATTAGTATTCATATTATTATTATCATCGTTATACAACTTAAAATGTAAAAACAGCAACGTAATGAAAATTTGCAAACATATATAATAACAATATTTTTAATCAAATGTGTTTTAAAAACTTTGAATATAAATTTCTATATTTTATATATCTTTACTAAGGAAAAAAAACAAAACATTATGTTATTCACTAATAGGTATATTAAAAATATATTGATATGCTAACAATATGTTGCGAATTTCCTCGTATCAATATATAGCAAATTGTCAATGTATTGGCATTATATTGCCAATCTAAAATCAATGTACTGCCAATATGTTGCCATGATATATGGCCGAAGTGACAGTATATTGTTAAAACATTTCCAATATATTTACAGTTAACTATTAATAAACTGTTTATACACCAATGTATCAATACTATACTTCCAATATATTCTTCATTCACTAACATTATATTTTTCGTTTTAGTAGGGTTTCGTTATCAAAATGGAAAGTTTCAAAAAAATAAAACGAAAACTTCGAAATCGTATTATAATGAATGTAAACAATCGTAGAAGCTCAATTTTAACAGTATTTTCATTCATAATAGAATGTTTTCATATCAATTTTCTTTTTTCATTCGACGTTTTCATATTAAAAGCGTTTCATTTTTTCAGTCACATAAAAATATATTTCTATTATCTAAGAAGACAATTTAAAGCTGAACACAGACCTCTTCCTGTAAAATGTTTATAACAAACAGGACAATTATACAAAATAATAGGTAACTCTTGACAATTCATATTAATAACAATAGCGACTTAACATTCAAACATTTTAAGCAATGACAATTACTTTTGTTTCCTTTTCCCAATTCAACAAAATTCTAACAGATCATTGTGTATTATCGATTAAATAAGTTCCCAGACGCAGTTAAAATTATTCTAAAACTAATTCAATTACTTTGGCTAAATATAACGACTTTTTTGAACATGAAAACTCAACTTTTTTGTTCCTTCAATTAGATCGAATAATGAACATCGTTGTTGTAGATTCCCCTAAAAATTAGCAAAAATTAAACATCGGATTTTCAATTTATTGAAGCAGAAATATGTATCTGTGTTTATGTCACTTAGAAAGCATAATAATTAGAAAATAACTACATGAGGAAATCATTGATTTTTACGTTACCTTTGCGTCTCGTAAATTATATTTAAACTTTATGCCGCGCAGATTAAAAAAGTTGTGACAATTATTCAACACCTGTACTATAAATGCCAATATTACCGAAGCATTTCTTTTATAAAATCATTTTCGATTTGGAAATACAACAAACCTTCTCGACGTCATTTTTCGTTACATTATTTAATGAATTTGGAAATAATATTCATAAAGATGTATAAATATTTTATATATATATACATTTTCAATTATTTTTGCGCACTGTTTATTGAACCGTATTTTGAAACCATATTTCGGAAATAAATAAATCCATGCAAGTTTAATACATTTTAAATAAAATGTCATGATTTTGTAATAATGCAACGTCCTCGAAAATATACATTTTGTATTAAAAACGTTATTTCACTCAAATTTTGTGACTTTCGATTCATAAATATATTAACATGGCAGTTTTTAAAACCAAAACAAGTCAAAAAAGGCAAGAAGTCATCGTTTGCATTTTGCAACGAAAAATCCCTCGAGTTCGATGAAGAAAACACTTTCTCGCGTTTCAAGTACTGCGAGCGTTTTCGTCGAATGTATAAGAAATTTTGTGGAAAATCTCGCGGGATTTATTGACAAACTTTCTTGCCAGGTCCATTGCACGGCTAGGCAACTGCGCAACAACTTTGCACATTTAAAAATTCACAGCCACATATTTGCCAGCAACTACGTTACTCGCGCGCAATAAACAACGGACTTGGGACTTGATAAAGCAACTTTTTTTTGGTAAACTTCCTTTAATTGCGTGAATAAAAAGAAAAACAAATGATAAAGCAATAAAACGCGACCAACAGGATTGCCAGAAAAATAGGACAAAAGATCGCTAACTTTGAACCGTTTCCACCGTTTTCATACATGAAATGTATGAAAACGGTGATTTTGTATACCATTTACTAATTATTTTGCATGCGAAACTGTATACAGTACGCTTTCCTATAAATTTAGATACCGGAACTTTATCGATGACAGATTTAATTATTTCTAATAATATATGGGAAAAATTGGTACACATTTTTAATAACAAGTAGAAGCAATATATTTTTCCCGTAAATAATTTGTTTAAAATTACTATACAAATACAAAAAACGCACAATATATTTCCATATTTTATTACAATTTCCAAAAAAAGACATTCGTGAATTTTTTTGGCGTGTTAACTGAACCTTTTTTTTGTGTTTTTACATTGAGAAAAATGAGGAAGTAAAAATTACAATCTGTTTAACAGTTTAAGGACATAAATTTTTTAGCATGAAAACTACTATTAATTAATAATGAAAATTGTAACTTATTTACATTATTCCGTCATTTTAAGTTATTGTTATTATTGATTAAAATTATTGTTAGGATTTTTGTTATTATTGATAATACTTACTTTGCCGAAAGACTTACCTTCTCAAACTGTTAGAAAGATTGTAATTTTTACTTTCTTTTTTCTTCAAAAAGAAATATTTATTTTTTCTTTTTTTTTTCTCAGAGTAATACATATAATACATGTTGTGAAAACATATATATATTGAAAGAATTACGGAGGCACTTGAATGTAAATTCATTTATAAGTGTCTTGGTGATTTTTTCAATTTATATTTCATTAATTTTCTATTCATACAGAATATATACTTTCTACATAGAAAATAGTCCATGGTAATAATAGAGACTGAAGGTATTTGAAAGTAGGCTTAAAAAATTTTATGATGGAAACAACGTCGAAATGTTGCACCGACAAGTCTACGTAAACAGTTTTTCTTTTATATTTTCGAATTATAAATTCGGAATCGTCGTAAATATTGGCCCAACATATTTTTTACAGTTAATATGACGTTTTCACTATGCTTTAATGCAAATCCATTCCGAACAAGTACTTTTCACTCAAAATACCACTACTACATTCCCAAATATTTGTTCAGCACGTGATAACATCCAGTTGTTTCCTCTCTGCGTTTTTGTGAAGCCCATTTGCCTGCGAAAAAATAACAACGAAGATATCGCTCTCATCTTTTTTTTTCTCATTCATTTCGCCATTCGCTCACGCGTATCGGATAACCGTACGGCGCGCTCGAAATTGTATGTAAAGATTATACGACAAACATTATATCGTATATCGTTAACAATATCAGCGAACGAAATGCGCCATCCTGCACGAATCGTGTGCACTTTTTGCATCTATCGGCGCAAATGTCGTTGCAAAAAGACGCGCCGATGATTGCGAACTAATTATGCAAATGACGTAGCGGCCGATTGAAATCGCTGCGATATAATTGTGATTGTAGCTGCAATTTTGCAGGCGAAATTGCGAGGCGATAAATTATTTGCCGGCGATAATGCCGAATAAAATGAAATGAAGTAACGCGGCGTTGCGGTATGTTAAAAAAAAGGACAAATAAATGAATGAAAGGAAAAAGAAAAAGATTGAATAAAAAAATAGGGCAAGAGAAGAAAGGATAATCGGCGATGCGGGTTTGGAAACGGGACCCACGTTTCGTGAGGCTAATGTTAAAATATCGCGCACCGGCCGAATCATAACGCAGCAAAAAGAGAACGAGTTTGCCGCAGCGAACGTGAATTATCGAGACCCGAATTTGGCCGCAACGCAATAACTCAATAAAGGGTGGGATTGTGCGAAAACAAAATCATGCCTCTTCGCGTGGCAATATTGTGCAATCGCCGCGTTAACCCTTTGAACTCGCACGGTATGAGGTCCATAATTAAGCATCGCTGCGGACAAGTCCTTTAATTAATTTTAATTAGTTGATTTTGCGACGTTCGAATACGTGGTAGCGATTGCGGAACAAGCGATTTTCAGACATTTTGGGATTCGTTAAAAGGATTTATGTACTTGGAATATTTTGCAATGCACGCTGTAGAAATTTTAGGATAAGCTTCACATGATAGGACGTAATAAAATTACTTTGTACCATCACGAATATATCGAATTATAAATACAAACAAATCCGTGTAAAAAGAAATTGAAGTCTGAATTTGATCAAATTTCATACAAAATAACCGAACTTGATCAATTTCAAAAATACGATAAAAAGTGTTTGATTTATTAATAATAGAAGATTCATTGATCAACAAAGTCGACGTTACGTCAAATGTTGTTAATACATGAACTAATAACGTAGTATAAATATTGAGGCTACTTACTTTTAATATAAAATTAACGTGTTCCGATATCTAATGTCAAATCAATGCCAGCAAAAACTGTGGATTGATGTTTTTCTACACAACTCTGCGTTCTTTTCAGGACTGATTGAATTTAAAATTTTTGCGAATAAATTTGAAGCAATAAAAGTGAACTTTAACCACAGTGAAGACATGAAGCAAGTGAATTTTCTCTTCACGCAGTCATAAAAATTTGATAAGTATCATTTCAATTGAAAAAGACATAAATTTTGAAATTTCAATAAAAATTTGACCATTTAACGACGAAAAAATGTACGCAATCATCGCACGATGAATTCGGTTGGTTCCGACGGATACGAAGGCATTAAATATTGACTTTATCGTATAAAAGAATATGAAAGCACGCGACGCATCAAATCCGATTTCACGGCCTCGCGCATAAGGTGGCGCGAAATTTGACAATAACTCGATTGATTGCCGCGCGTCAGGGTGTGTAATAAGATGCATAAATATGAACTGACAATCAAAATAAGAGCTGCGCGTTGGCGAAAAGTACAATGACGGAAACCGTGGCGGGTAATGCGCGAGTGAATTCGCCGTTTGAAAAGTGACAAAAGAAAAGTCAATGCAAATAAAGAGACGAGGCGAAAAGCGAGCCCGTGAGTAAGCGAAGCCTAAAAACACAAGACGTTCTTGGAAAACGAAAGGCACCGCTAAATAAAGTAACGAATTGCTGAGCCGGTTTGTCGCTCGTTTGACGACACCTAATGCAAATCACTAGAACTAGAGGCGTCATTAAAACGTTACTTGTCCTAAATTCAAACCAAAGAGAAACGAAATTTAAAACTTTTCCAAACATGGTTTATTTCGTTCTTTTATATTTTATTTTATCACCAGTGAAGGGTTTTAACTTTTTTTTTCTTCTTAGTATTGATTCATAATTGTTACATTCTACTCACATCGTACTTCTCTTAAATTCGTACCAGTCAATATAGTACACAATTTTGCAAACCTAAATTTCAATTTGATTTAAACGAAAAAAGAAATCAAATTTAAATCAAAAGAAATGATATTTTTTTACGTTACACTCGCATGAACCTTCAACTTTATTCAAGAATCACTAAGTTACTTTAGTCAATTCTTTTTTCTTGGCTTAACCACTTAGTATTTTGGATCAAGAAACTTCTCTTGGTTGAAAACCATTTATTCTTGGCAAAATATCAGGGTACATTTTGTCTTGAACCAAGAAAATTTTCCTTCGCTCAATACATCCTTTTTGTGAGTGTGATTTAAAAAGCACGGTTTTTCTGATTTGGCCATTTGTCGGGATAGAAAAGGGAACGTTTGAAAGCAAAGGCTGGTCGGGGTAGATTCATAAAAACATCCAAGCCCGAAAGAAGAGCAACAAAATCGACGGCGAGCCACGCCGGGAGCCGGCCTGGTCCAATTAGAGCCACTCGGGGGGTCAAGAAGTTTGCGCGCCGAGCGCTCGAGCGCCGCTTCCGGCTGTCATTTGTATCGAGACGTTCGAAGGAGCGACGGCGTGGCCGAGGGGACGCGTGCGTAGGGAAATGGGACGGCCGGCGGACGCAAGAAAAGCGCCGACGGGCGAAATCAAAGAAAAAGATGTACAATGACGATGGCACTGGCGAGGGCGATGGGATGGGGCGGCGGAACTGGCAGCCAAGCTGGATGGATCGATGCCGCCGGCATCGCGCCGCACGCCGCCTCGATATACTCACAAGACAAAACGGGATGAGATGAAATGAAAGGAGCCAATGTGAATGCCGGCCAATCGCCTCGCCTTCGGCCCGGCAAGTACGATACTTGAGCTTTCGGAACAAAAAAACAGCTCCAGTCCAAATTTCCAACCATTTCAACAACAAATTTCGATGCTATGGCGAATACTATTTTTCACTTGAGCAGCAAAATATTTTTTCAATTCCAACATCTTTACTCGAGATTTAATTGAGTTAACTGCCAAACGAACGACGAGATTGTTTCTTGACAGCGGCATCTGATCATTTTGACTCGAATGATTTTCGTTAAAAATGTTACCAAGCGAAGGGTTTTTTCTGGAAATCAAAATTTGAACACACCAAATTAATAAACTGATAGTTTTTTAACGAGATCTGATTCTTTTGAACAACAATTCAAAAACAATTATCTAATATCAACAAATCATTTCGCTACGCAAATAACAACGTTGCAATTTCGTCGCCTCGATCAAATCTTTCTGACAATACAGTTCATTAATTTCATTTCATTTTTCTTTTCTTTTTCCTTTTTATTCATAGAGACTCGATTATTTGTTCTGTCCACGATTTCTAGTTCGGCGTTAAACATTGCGCACGAATTTAGGCAGGCGCATAGCAAAGCACACAGGTCCGTTTGGTCTTTGCTTATTCATTGTTTCGAGTTCGCTCGACCGAAATATCCTGGAGCGACAATGGCTCCGGTGGAATGGATCAAAAATGCATTCACGGCCTGGCAGGTTAAGCCGAAGCCGTGGCAATTCGGGCGCGCCCCAAAGTCGCGCGGAATCCGTCATATTTTAAGAGAATGGATTTTCTTCGCAAAATTGATTCCTGCATTAGGTATACTATACTTATCCCGCAAAAACTTAGAAAACTTTTGTACAATCACGCAAATATTTCGTTCGATTCGAAAAAGAAAATTTTCTTCGAGGTATAGTTTTTGTAATTTAAGGATTTATTCAATTCAAATTACATACTTAATTTAACTTAATGACTAATTTAACATGTCCTAATTGATTAAAGTCTTGAATTAATAATTCAGTTTTAATTTGAATTAAAATAATAATTAAGATAATATGTTTTTCCTAATTTAACAATTTGACGGACTTAACAAAGTTTACTTGCTGACCAATCAAGTTTTTCTCGATTCCGAATTCCATGATTTCAGTTATCTACGGTGGTCCAAATTTTAATGTTCGGTTTTAATTTCACAAGGTATATACTTCGAATTTACTAATTTTTTTTAATCAATTGCATAGCCATTTAATCGTCATGTATCTAACGAAGTAATGTCTTTTTTTTTCCTTTGTTTGCATTTTGCAAAGAAACATCACCATCCGCAAAAATGTGTAATATCATCCAAGAAACACCAAATATCGCGATTACTTTTTTTCGTTCGAAAACCTAACTGTAGTGTCCATTTACTTATACATTTATTTCCGTGCCTGCGCATTTTTTCTCTACCACTTCTCTAACTCTAATCAGCGCCTGGTTCGCTGACCCAAATTTAAAGAACAAGACCACATTTCAACCTTAAAATGTCCCACCAGGATCGAAACGCGAGCCGAGTCATCCTTTACCTTTAACTTTTTTTTCTCCCCTTCCCGTAAGCCGACCAATATTGCAAGACACGGCGCGATAAGTGAGATGGAGTTCCCCGGCACGAAGCAAATGGAAACAAAAGTCCTCGGCGATGGCAATAGGTTTGAATTAAGTCGGTCAATGTTTGTCCGAGAGGCACAGACGTTCTCATAAGCCGCGCACGTAAAAAGCGATAAGCTCTCGAATGGTTGCGGTCAGGGCCGCGTGGCGGTCCCCGGAGACGAGGGGCAAACGTCACGTGGAAGTTCTTTAACAACCAAGCGAGAAAGTCGAAAAAAAGTGGACGGAGAAAAGGACGAGACAACTTGTGGACGCCTTTCGTCGATTCATTTACGGTTCGTCAACGACCACTTTTTTTTTAAACTTGAAAATTGATCGCTTAGAAAACTTCAAAATTCAGTTCAAAGAATTGCGAAAATTTGACGGAAGTCAAAATGCAAATCGCGAAAATTTGAAAAAGATACAGTATTGATAGTGAGCAAACTATTACTTTGCGCACAAGTAAAAACAAGAGTTTTCTTTAACATTTTTGAAATATAAGTAAGATGTTATTTCGAGCAGTTTTAGCATGTGATTACTATTTCAAATAAAGTCTAATACAATTAATAATCATTCCTCAAATATTCAAAACAAAATTCAAGTTTTGTCATAACTAATTTTAATACAACTGAAATCTTATGGTCAAGTACAAACGTCCAAAAAAAAATCTAATTATCAATGACAAAATGTAATGGTATCATTAAAATAATATCGACTAATTCTTATTTTACTCTTTCGATACTATTTATTATACTCGACTTAAAATAACTTTTTCATCGATGCGTTATTATAACAATTAAATTTAGTATATATTTTGTTTCTTCCACTGTCAAACAGGTTTGCTTGAACGACACAAGTTTTACGCGCTGGCTCGATGGACGACTTTTTAATTAGACAGAAATTGGTTATTAGACAAAACGAAAATGACGTGCGACTGAGTCGGCCGGTTATAAAGTGCAACAGAATCGTTTCAATAAAATAAAGGACTTGGCGCGGAATTTAAGGCGGACGTGACAGTTGTTACGTTCCGTCTTAAATTCCACGACGAAAGTAATACATTAAGCGAATGTATATTCATAAACCTAACTGAAATTCTAATGGATTGCTTTGCAGTTAATTGCTTTTTCAACTTTGTCGACGTTATAACTTGCATGAAATTTATACGCCAAGTGATTATTCATAATAGAATCCATTATTTCGCGATGAGAAAAATTGTTTAAGGAACAACGACGGATTTTCTTCAATCACGTTCAAGTGACTATTCAAACTTTTGCTCCTTGCCTTTGGCTTTTGCGTCATTTTAATATACAGTATTCAGCGGTTTTTTGGTACTTTTGTCCGACGAATATTTTGTACGAGCCTCGCTTCCATTTTATTCGCGGCTCAAACTTTTTCAATACGATAATTAGAAGCGTTCGGTCGAACCGGCTCAAATACTTGAATGCCGTTTTAACTATTTTTGCACTTAAAATAACATCCAGTTTTCTTCATCGTTGACTATCAAAAGTTCTACCTATCAAATCGACTATATATATTATATATATACTATCAGTTCGATCTATCAAAAGATTGAAAAAAATTCGGCAAAATCATTTCACGAGTTAATGAAATCGATGGAACAAATTAATTTTCTAAATCATAAATGCAAGTATGACAATTTTAAATGAAAATTAAAATAACTAAATGACTTCTTTTCATTCGAAATTATCTTTTTTGATCTCCTGTCATCAATAACAAATCAGTAATTATCAATATTTCTAAATATCGATATTTGGTATCTAAACGTTCAAGTTAATTATTCCTTTTACCCCTTCAAACCATCGAAGTTAACGTGACAAGTTTACGTGTCAAGAGATCGTTATATGAACGATATATATAGTTACTTAAATAAATAAAACTTTGATTTTCTTTTTAATTAATCCAATTAAATTGCTCACGTAAGGTCTGGTTCACGAACGACATCAAAGTTACATTATAAAATACCATAATAGTATATACAATCCATCAAGCTATAAATTAGATTTATCAACTTACCTCCTTTTATAAGAATATACTTCCAATTACCTTTTTATTTACAAAGGGAACTGATATAATTAATAAATTTGTAACAAAAGATAGTAAATTATTATAACATCACCAATACCAAAAAAAAGACGATAAAAGACTTAAAGAAAAGTGGTACATTATCGAATATCTTTAAAAATCGTACAATTATTTTTATTTCACAAAATTATGTATTATTAAAGCGTTGTACAAAAATTATATTAACAATTTCATTTTATTATTATATAATATAATAAAATTAACTGAATAATTATGAAAATTGTTTATCGGAATTTAATGTCGTCTGTATATATATATATATATATATATCATTAATTTTTTCAATATATAATTTTGTCTTTTTACATACGTGGTGTTGAGTGTGTTATTTATTAAACAACATAGTAAATTTTTTTTAATTTATATTCTTTTTTTTATTGGCGACGTTTCGGTTATGTTTTATACCATCTTCAACTTTAAGATACAAAAATTCAATAGTTAA
>JABFOV010005633.1:0-11760 GCA_022817685.1 Aradophagus sp. ZL-2020
CACCAACTAGTGCTGTAGTTTAGACAAATAATTTCTTCTCGTTATCAATGAAAATATTTCTGTCATGAACTATGATAAATAACTCAGTTATGTAAATGATTATTAATAGTTACAGTTTTTACAAAATGTTTAATTTTTTTAAGTTTGTTACTGAAAATTTTAATCATTTGTAATCATTTTTCTGCAGTTGTAAATATGCATGAAAATTAAATATAAAACAAATTTTAAATGCAGAATACACATTGTTGAATTATACATTGTTGAATTATACCACTGTAGAATTATATAATATTTTGAAATTTCATACATTTCTTTTACAAATTTTGACAAAGAAACATTTTCACTAAAAGCTGAGATATTATACCTTATGAAGAACGAGACAGTGAATTGAACGAAATACATTTAACACCTTTAACAGCGATGACAACACCGTAGTTTCACTTATTTTAATACACCGTAGCGAGAACTTGCTCAATCTATATTTATGGTATCATTAATACATTACAACCTACTTAATAAGTCTCTTCAAGAAATAACTTAAAACCATAAGCTTTTAATTGGCGTGCAGTTATCAGCATATACTCGTATTTTAATACTGTTTGTAAATTTAATAATAAATTTGTATAGTTTTATATATGAATTTGACCAAGGCTTATTTTCACAATAAATATAATAATAATAAAAATAATATGAATGATAACAATGAATTATAATCGTTATGATATAGCTGATAACTCCATACTTTAGTTTGTTCGATGATATTAGATTGTGTATAAAATGATATAATATGATATACTATTTCAACCGACGAATGCCTAAGTACTTTTCAACTGTAAATTATATATGTACAAATGTTTATTTGTAGGTATATATATACATACATATATATATATATTTATATATATCTACAAAAACGTGATGATAAGAACTCGTTGATTCCCTTAATTTACCATTAACTATTATCAATCGAATCAGACTTTATTTATTTTTCTTTATTATTTATTTTAAATCGTAAATATATACAGTGCAAGGAACAACCCGTAACGATCGATTGGGTCGGCGCAACGGAAGAATGTACAATTTCTTTGTAGCTTGTTCGCAACGCTAGTTTTCATATGTACTGTGACTTATTTTTTAAACGGTCGACATTTGATGCGCCACTTAATTGATGAATTATTCAATTTTACGTGGAACAGCAATCAAAGTGCATTGACGATGCGGAACATGTATATATCGTTTGACGACTCACAATGAAAATGTTATAACCATTGAAGGGCTTGTTTGAGGCTTCGTTAGTCCTGAACATAGCATCAAAACTGAGTCTCTTTAGGTCCTTCATTTTACCTGGAAATCGACCTTACAATGTTTGCTGCGCGAAAAAAGCGAACGAGCTTAGGAGGGATGAGCGCTGCAGCTAAAATCAATTAAACCTGATTAAATGCAATAAGGTTCAATTAAATAGTTTCTTTCTTTTTTATATTGGATTTATGTCTGTTTTACAGTCTGTTTCGAAAACTTTAAATTGAAGCGAACGACGTTAGGGTGTAAATGGATTTGTAATTGGAATAAGTTGTGCAGTACAAAATTAAAATTTACATTATGATGGATTGAAACTCAGTCGAATCGAAAGTACGAAACTCAAATCTCGCAGTTACAAATGAACATATTAAATTTTGCCCTACACCGTTAATAACATTTCTAATCTAATACGTTAATGTGATTCTAACATTTGTTCTAACATTTGTTGAATTTAATCGATTTTCATATTAAATTTTATAGCATGTTCAACGGAAAATTTTCTTAAATTAAATTTAATTTCTGAAATAATAAAATTAACTTCTCAATTTTTTTAAATATATAAATAATCAGTAACTCGCGACACCACCTTACAAACAAGTGTTTTAAAACACCCTCAAGCGTTTCAAACTTTTTCGATCAACTTTCACATTAAATGTCATATATATAAAATACACATTACGTTTTTCATTTAAAATTGCATTCAAAACCCTTAAACTAAAACTCAAACGACGAAATTTCGCACGAAATTTTGAAATACACCATTCAAGCACACAAGCAAGTTGACGATGAATGCAACCACTGGTTTGCAATTCGATACAATTTCCTTTGAATCGAAAAAGTGAATCAATCATTGCCGAACGATACATTTCCATCGATGTACAAGCCAACACAATTGGCGCCGATACAAGCGGCTACTTATAATCGACTGTGCCGTGCTTCAATTTAAACTTACGAAATTGAATTGTAAAAGAGTCGCGGGTGCGCGTTAAAAAGTTACACTTTAATCGCATTTAATTGATTTCGCTGGCGGCGGAAGGGAGGCGGGGCGTATTGCGCCGGGGCAAATCTCATTTGCGTATCGCGACTGCTCGGGATTACAGGCGAATTTCAATAACAGCCCCTCACGACAAAGAAGCCATGCTTCGCACTCGGGCGATTTTCGGGCCACGGGAAAATGGAATTGCGCGAGATCCTTATCGGCGATCGGGAAACGTTAGAAGCGAGACTCGACGACTACGACGTCTTCGCTATCGACGAAGGTGACGCGCTTGGGGGTTTTGTTGCCCTCGGGGGGCAACCCCTAATGCTATACCGCTATTTCTTGAATTTGAACTCGTTTCTTGATGGTGCCGCTGGCTGTGCTCAGCGAGCTCGTCGTTCTGGTGGGCGGCTTCGGCGGCGTCGGGTCCTTGAGCGGCACTCCGTGTTTTATCACCTCGTCGATGCGCTGCTCTATTTGACTCGTGCCATTTCCTGGGGAACAGACATTGTCAGTCAGTTAGACATTTTAGTGATTGAACGCGCTTAAAGTAATGAGGGAGGAGAAGTAGGGAAATCGTTTCTACGTTGAAAATATTGCCGCTTTTGGGTGTAAAGTGTCGAGGGGAATGAATAAAGATTTGGAGTTGAATTGTCACTTGATCAAATGCACCGGTTTTAAAAGAATGGCTGGAATGGAAATCGAATTATTGGTTCCTTTTTTTGGGTTGTGTTTGGAGTTTATTTTTTTGAGTAAATGTATGTATTTTATATTTAATATTGAAAATTTAACATATTTGAAGGCAAGAACATTTCTTTTGAAGTAAATGTTGATTGAAAGCTGCCGCATTAAAATTTATAAAAAGTGAAGTAATTTGGCTGTCGATTTATAATAAAATCTATTTGCGGCTAAAAAGCATATTATCAAGAAGTAAAACATTTTATTATTTAATAATAATTTGTGTAACATATGTTGATCCAACATTATTACTTTTCAGAGTAAAAATGCAATTCTAGTTTCATCTTTGATGTAAGAAAATGACAAAAGATATAATAATGTTGAGTGTGTACTCGAAT
Organism: Aradophagus sp. ZL-2020; assembly: GCA_022817685.1. Taxonomy (NCBI): domain Eukaryota; kingdom Metazoa; phylum Arthropoda; class Insecta; order Hymenoptera; family Scelionidae; genus Aradophagus; species Aradophagus sp. ZL-2020. The sequence continues at coordinate 3,355 of JABFOV010005633.1, forward strand.
TACAATTAAACTTATTTTTATTTTAAAGAAACTATTATGAGTAAAAACTTCCTTTGGTTAGAGTGCTTTTGCAAATGATGTAAAGGAAATCTACGTTTAGTATGTTTGATATAAATTAAGTTTGAAAGTTTTTTTTTTTCGTTTAATGTTACATTTTTTGTTTACAGTATAGAAATACGAGGTAAAAAAAAGATGTTGGTTATTTAGCTTTTTGTAACTAATGACGGTATAAGATTATAACTTTGCTTCTAAATAAAAGGATTAAATAAATTTTCAAATGAAAAATGTAGGTTAAAGTTTACAATAATATAATAATTTTTTTTTTATTTTCCATTCATAAAAAGATTAAAATTATATGTAAAAGAACAAATTATATAATAATTGATACGAATGAACTGATATTGATAGATTAATGGTTCAGAATTATTTATTTTTTAATAGTCATTATAAGTATATCATGTGTGGGTAGTTATCTGCTTTGAAGTTAAGCCCGTATATAAGAGAAGACGTTGAAAAAAGACAAAAAGTAAACCATTCGGTAAATGGCGAGCTTGTTTACGAACTTCGTCTTCTAAGGTAACTTGTCAATGTCTAGATTGCACTACTTCAATGTAATCAATGTCTCTTCCTCTGCAAATAAAAAATTAATCGAAAATATTCCTTTTTAATTTTTATACATTCATGAACTGTAATTTAGAAATCAAATAAAAAAAGAACGAATAATTTAGTTGTCCGTGAAGTGCTTCAAATAGAGATTTTAAAGCGTAAATTTTGAATGATACATTTCAGAATTATTAAATAGTAATTGTATTGATAGATTTATTTTAATTAATTCATATCCCTATTAACTTTGAGTGCCATTAATTATTATACTACTTTCGTTAAATAATGTGAACTTACTTAATTTACTTTTAACATTATAGTTTAAAAGATAAATTATTAAGTATACAACTTTGCTTCCGCCGTTTTATCCCCAGCATTGGAGGCTTTAATGAAATAGATTGCTTACAAGTGTGTTTTTTCTTTCTTTTTACCGAGTAATAAACACAGAAAACAGGAAATGAAAAGTAAAGTTAATCAACGGTATTATTAATCAAACAGTATTATCAATTTCTACCAATCAATATTATATCGAATACCAAAAGCTGAATGATATCATTTACAAAAACAAATAGGGTACATTTCTAAAAAAATTAATTTGATTTTACATTTTTTACAAATAAATAAATATTTGAAATACATTTCTATTATTAATTAATTTTTTCTACGTATATGTTTTTTTTAATGTTAATTAGTATACTTCAATATCATTCGTAACAATTAATATTGATAATAACTTCCAATTAAATCAATTTTAACTAGACTTTTCTAGTGCTCTCCAAGTTATTAGATTTAGTAAAATCAGAACGAAGCTGTATTCGATCAATTCAAAACGAAATGGGATTTGATAAACAATTAAATTTATATTGAATTCATGTTTAATTATTTCATCAACGATTACGTATTATGCTAAGATGATTACAATTCACTACTGAAATAATTTCATTAAAATTTAGATGACGCCAGGTCATCATGTTTCAATGGAATTAAAGTTGATCCTCATCTGATCAAGAGCTTATCGGTAAATTCAGTCTGATTTTATAATACTTTTAATATAATTTCCTGTTAAATTTTATTAAAAAATATCATAATGTTATGTTATTTAACGTCTGTGGAAATGTATTTAAATTTTTTGCAAAAGCAAGTCTTTATAAACAAACGAGACTTTTTTTATAAAATCGAAACGTTGTCAATTATGACCAATAAAATATGAGACAGTATTAATCTTGGTGTGTCTGTTAATTGGAGACATTGAATCCCAATGACTTTATACTTAAAAATAGACGAAATTAAATTCTTTTTACTAAAAACAAGACTTCAAAAATTATTAATCGTCTCTTATTGGTCGGAAACTTGCTTTTGAAAAAAATTTAGAAAAAATATGATTATTGCCAAATCAAGTACGTGCAATAGCAAATAAATAAACATTTAAATAAAAAAGTGTTGATCATTGTGCAGTAATAAATTAGTGCCGAAAGATCCGTCACCGAAATAATTTACATTCGTTTACACAATCATTTATTTATAAAAATCATTCTGTCATAAGAACAGTTTTTAAAAAAATACTGTAATTCTTAAAACGACTTTTCTTTCAGAGCACTTCTTTTTGATATAAAACTGAAAAAGTGAGAAACAAAAACGGTGAGAAAAGACTAGTCAAGAAATTCGAAACAGCCAATTTTACCGGGATTTCCCCGAACGTCCAGCTGCAAATCCTGTACGTGGACGGATGAAGAACTCGTGGTCAAGGTAGTGTACGAAGGTGGCGGTTCTTGCGACTCTGAGCCACTTTGAGCAGGTTTCGGAGTGGTGATGGTTGTCATTCGGAGCGCCTCCTGGCCATTGGGGGTGCATTCCATCGCAGCCCGCTTTTTGTCACGGTCTCTATGGTAATATATTCCGGCGAAGATCAGCATGTTCAGCACCAACAAAGTACAGCCGACGCTGACGGTAATAACCAACGCGGTGGTCGTGCTGTAATAGTGCTTGTTGGTGGATAGCCGTTCGAGTATCTCCACGTTGCCTTCTCTGTTGTCCGAAATTGCTGTATTGTCTTCCGTCACCGATTCCTCCTCGGTCGATGTCGCGCACGAAGTCGTCAGCGACGAACTTGTTTTCGTCGTACCGACGAGGGGCGGCGGTATGTACGACTCGTTTCGAACTGGTCCTGCAATTTTGAGCACGATTTCGAAATCAGTTACACCGAAATGCACTGTTCTAAACTACTCGCCTCGTCTCTTCTATTGATTATTTTCTTTCAAAACTAAGGCATCCCTTGATTTATTCACTAATTTAAATTTGTGAAGTGTATATTTTATTTTATGCTAAAAGCTATGCACATTTTTTTTTTTTTTTTTTTTTATAAAAGAAAAAAATATTTTTTCTTTTTGAGCATAAAAATAAATCAAATTAAAAAAATATATTTGTAAAGAATACTGAGCAACTTTTTGTGAGTAGTGGACAAAGTAACTTTTATTCAACATTTTTCTAAGTTTAAATGTATTAAAAAAAAAGTTGAAAACTTTTTACGTACATTTCATATTATAAAACCTTCATCAAGGTGAGTTATTACGATTTTGATATACTTAGCAAACCTATATAAAACATTCACAAAATGTTTTCAACGATTTACTTTTTACTTTAATTGCTATGTATCTTGAGTCAAAATTTTTCGCAGTTCTTCCTGTAAATGTATCATTAAAAATGTGCTACACAGTGTATCGTAATTAGATACAATTTTATCCCCATTTTCGAAATCATATTGTGTCAGTTATAGAACGTGTAAAATATTCACCTGAATACAAATGATCTCCCTTTTCCCTAAAGTGATGATGTCTCATAGAAACGTCGTCATCCCCGGGCTGATGTAATTGCGGGATCAAATTGAGCCATACTGCCATTTTATGGCCACGGTAATGGCTTTTCATTTTCGGCTTTTGCGCTGTGAAAACAATAATTATATTTTATTAAGAGAATTGCTGGGAGACAAATTTGTTTGACGAAAATTTGTAGACTTAAAAAATAAGTCAATATTAATTACTTTACACATAACAAAATAATATAAAAAATTTAAAGAATTGTAATCTTTTCTACTAAAGAAAAGTTACATTTGGTGACGATTCGGATACACTGTGTATAAATACTAATTTCGAAGTAAAATGCTGTAAAATTTAAATTGAAACTTGAATTTCTAAAGAATAAAGTTCTAAATTTTAAATTAATTTCATTGATTAGATTTTAAAGTTCAACTTTTTTTTTATAGTATATTACTTTAAAGTTATAGTAAATTTGTACAGTGTATTGCTAAAAAAATTATATTGTTCTAAATAAACTTCATTTTATATCACAAATTTTACTATTATAGGTAGTAATTTTTAAATGGTCAAATAATTGTATTATAATTTTGCAAGACAAATAATAATTTTGTTCAGGCGCAATAAAAAAAAATTTCTTAAGTATTGTAATACAATTTTATTGTAAAATGTATCGAACAAAGCATCTCTAAATATCGCTTTGCAGAATTTGCCTGGACAAAAAAGATAATTTACCTATCATTAAATACTGTTGGGTCATGTTGCTGCCCGTCTCGTACTGCTCCCAAGACAAGTTCCTGAAGCGCGTTTTTTCCTTGTTCGTTGCGTAATCGACGGACTCAATGTTGTGCGGCTCGTTGGGGTTGCCGGTTTTTGCGAAGTTGGTGAAAAACGTGAGCATCACTTCCGCCACGCCTTGGTCTTGACGTGAAAAGTTATGATGGAAAATGTGCGTGAAATTCACGGCGTTGGCTACGGACGGCTTGCCACCCGCGACCAGCGGCAGGCCAAATATGTACGGTATATCTTCACCGCGCACGCTGCCCAGTCGCTGGAAAAAGACCGAAAAAAGGCATTAACAAAAATCGATGCGCTCCAAAAGCTCGCCATGGAAATTAGCATTCCGTTTCAATCCCTTCGCATCTCCCTGATATACGGAATCTGATAACATCCGATAGCGCAAAATCTATACATGTTTTCCAGAATAATTGTTGATTTTCAATAGAATCCAATAGCAAAATTAATTCGTACTGTGCATCAGTAGAAATTTAATCTTATTGTAAAGTTACAATAGAAATATCGACATAATGTATGAACATTATTTCAATGTTTCAGTAATTACAGAACCAAAACGGACCCCAAAGTTCAATTATAATTCATTCTATTCTACCCTATAAAACACAATAAAATATACATTAATGAATTCTCAATAAAAATCAACGCAAAATAATGCACCTTTTTTTTTCAATAGAAAAAAAATGGAAACGAAATATAAATTGAAATGAATCTGATAGCTATGAAATAGAGATATTGTCAAAAATTTTACAGACATAATTTTTTGTCTATTGGGAAATAAAAATATATATAATACACAATTTCAAATTTCTATCGATTTCTATGAGATCCTATTGATTTTTATAGATTTTTTTAAACTGGGATCATTATCGGCTCAATTCATTTGCCAATTGATTCAAAAGAGTCATTGTGGATTATTTGTAATCACGCGCGGAATAGAGGTGCGCCAGTAAGTTATGACTGTTTGCATAATGGAAGTAATGCGTGAGAGTCGAATAAGTTTTAACGCGCGATCTCTAATTGTGAAAACGGCGTTCGAGACGGAGGATAAGTAGCGCGGCAAGTGAGTTAAATTATGCGAAAACTGCACTGTAATCACGCCAATTGCATTAAAGAAGGGAAAATTACTTTGCCGCTAAATTATAGACAGTGAAACATCGGTCCCGTTCTTCGGCCGAAACTTCGGAAAAATATTGTGTTCATCGCGAGCGAGTCGAGTTGTGAGCGAGTTGGATGGCCAAAGTTCCGAGCGATTCATCGGTAATACTATATTTTAATTGATGCCGCGTAATCCTATTTGTTGTAAGTTCTTTGGGAGAAAAAGTTGCTCGTCTCCTTTGTGATTTTGAATTTTTATATTAAGCTAATTATTGCGACGTTTTCATAAGTTTAACTGCTTCAGTAGATCGCAATTTCTGCCGGGGTTGATGTAAAAACATTTTATTTTGAGACAATTAAGTATAATTTTGCCTACTTTCAAGCTCGCTTCTTGATTAGTGCTACGTTTGAAAGGAAGTTCCGACTCATAATAGTTCAAAGAAGAAGATTCGCAAATACATTATTTCGCTTGAATTAATAGAATACTGATTTTCGGCCGAAAATTATTAGTATTTGTCGGACATTAATTATTTTAAGTTAGTTAATAATCTTACATTGCACTGCAGAAATTTCGTGTAATGTAATTTAAAGGAGGCGGAATTTCAGCTTGACATTAAACGTACCAAGGTTTTAATTAATTTCGTATAATTATTTAAAAGGTCTTGAGTTAATCTCATCTGTCCATGACTTTGTTTAGCCGATTACGTTATCTCTTTGAAATAAAGAAAAAAAATGTAAGATCTGAATTTAAATTATTTTTAATCGTTCGTTGAAAAAATTGTTAAAAAAATGTGATTTCTATTTATATTATTATTATTATTATCATCCATACTATTCACACAAAAAGTATCTTAATGTGAAACATCAATGTCTTTAAGTTAGTCAGTTGCTGTCTTAATTTGAAATGCTATAACTTTTTAAAAGTTAGTTATCGATGTCTTTTTTCAAGCAACGAGTGTTTTAGTTTCAGATACCTTTGAAGAAGAATTTTTGCCGTTATGAATCTTTGTAGGAAATGATTACGTCTTTTTAAATGATCAATAATAATTTAAATCAATTTAATGTCGCAGTTTTCGTTTCCAACTTTTCTTGCAAAGTGAAATTCTTTCTAATTAATTTCTTTCTAATTAATTTGAGCATCCAATGTATTGTAATCAAATTGTTCGTCGGCATCGATAACGTTCATTTCATTATAAAGGAAAAGAAACCCTTTAATTCGTGAAACTTGCAGCGAGAAAGAAAAGAGGATCGTTTTATTTATTTTTTTGTTTCTTCACTAAAAATTCTAGATTAAGTAGAAATTACGTAAAATTACTGTCTAGCAAAAGGATAATTGTTTGAAGAATGGAAAAGTTAATTTTGCAGTTTTTTTTCTTTTTTTCTTATGTCTGAAGAATCAAGTACTGAAACCTTTTATGCGGTTCTTATTAATTTTTATTACGTTAAAATATCTTTCTTAATATTTAAATTGTAGAATGCACGAATTATACAATGTATTACAAATTACATTTCATAGATATAATATAATAATTATCGTTTAATTTTGTGAGTAGATACTTAAAGTCTTGCTTTTTAATTATTATACATTATTATTCTTATTTATTAAAAATATCTTCTTTTAATTTAATGTCAAAATATCAAAAATATATATTGCGTTTCACTTTTATTATTTATTAATAGATAACATTTTGCAATGAACATTTTAGTTCAAAGAGAAATGAACCACAATTTTGGTCTTTTACAGCATAAATTGAGTAATGTTGATGGCCTAAAGAGACCTGTAGGTAGATGTAACCATTTACACATAAACCATCGAAAATGCTTGACGAAAATACAAATTATATGTTAATTTATTTATGCGGCTGATAAAACGTTCGCTGTAGCTTAAATATTGACTCGAACGTGAAAAGTTTTTCGAAACGACAGTTTAAACGACATGAATGTTTTGCGAGAGTCGAAAATTATCAGGGAGAAATTATCGTCTGTATAGCTTGCTTAATATGAAATAAATAATCTTATTATACTTGTAATTACACGAACGAAAATTTCAATGGAATGAAAATTATAAATTTGTTTGTTTTGCGTTGATTAAATCTTTTGAGGCGGTAAAAAAGGGAACGGAAAGTCAATAGTTAAAACGTTGGCAGTAAACGTTCAATTTCTAAATTCAATTTCGCGTGACTTGTTATTTGATAAATGAGCGCGTGTTCTTCGAAAGAAAACATCGGATCTGGGTAAATGAAAAAGAATCTACGTCTGTACACAATTTTCCTCGCAACTCATCTTTTCTGATTTGCCCCTTTTGATTTTACATATAAACGAATCCCCGAATAAATCTGACGTTCGCGTCTGACTCGAACACGAAACTTCACTTTGGAAAAAGATTTCGGTAGAAGCGTGGTTTTCGAATTCGGGATAACTTTTCATATTACCAAAATTGATCGGTCTTACTTTTTGGCAGAGTCCGACTGATACTACTTGCACGTTAATAAACGTAAACGAAAATTGAAAAAAGTTAGAATTACACTGATTAGTAAATCAATTTCTTTTTACAATTCATTGTAACAAATACCACACGAAGATAATTAATTCTATTAAATTTGATATTTCCGCGGAGATTTCATTTTATTAACAATTTTAATTAACTTAACTTTGCTATCCATACTCTCAATTTCATAAATTTAATTAATAATAATTCTATTTTTGAAATTTGATTGAAACATAATATTCTTACAAAATTGATAAGTTAGAGTATTTAAGATTTTAACTGAAAATATATCGCAACATTACTATATACTTTTAAATAGTTGCATTGCATTTAAGTAAATCTTTTTGTAATCTTTTTGCACAAAAATGTCATTCGAAACATCGGTCAAGAAGAGGCTGCACTGATAAAAAGCACTTGCTTTGACAAACAGCAATTTATTTCTTTCACAGTCAAAGTCGCACTGACTAAATTAGATTACTACCAACTCTTTTTCGTCAACGAGATGGCAATTTCTATTCACAGTCTTGAAAAAAATGCTTCGCGACGTAAATATTCTTTTTGCGCCAAAGTTTTTGCATTTATTATTTCGACAAAAATATCACTACCCATGAC
>JABFOV010005634.1:0-11759 GCA_022817685.1 Aradophagus sp. ZL-2020
ATACCACCCATTGTATGCTTAATACATCTCAAATACTGTTTTAACAGTAAAATTTAGTGGTACATTTTCCTGAGTGTAAGAAATCATAACTTTGCCGAGGTTTGTTTTTTAACTTTCCCGAGTTTAACTTTCCCGAGGTTGAGTGTATTTCGTCTATTATTATATAATACAATTTTATCTATATTAATAGAATTATTATACAAATAATATTGGATTCCTCATATATATGGAAATAAAATAAATGTTTATAATGTTCTTAAAGTTTCAATTTGTCATTGGTAAACGAAATAGTATATTATTACTGAGGGCGCTACTGCGCCCGAGGCATATACGCTGTTTTACGGATCGAGGGAGTGGACGGTAAAGTGGAACTTACCGTCCTAGGGCGGTGAAGATGCTCGAGGGCGTAGTCCTCGAGCAATATACTGCCCGAGAAGTGATTAGTTCCAATTTTGTCCGCTCCCAAGGTGCGTAAAGAAGATTATATACTTTATTCACTGGTGTAAACAGAGTCTGTAAAAAATCTGGAATAATTCTGAATTGAGTCTACAGAAAAACTGTAAAAAGTCCAAAAAACTTCTAACTTTGGGACATTGTAGATTTTGCTCAGACAAAATGTCTGTAAACATCCGCAAAAGTCGGCAGAATGTCTGCATGATTCTTCAAAAATCTGCGCGAAGTCTGTAAAAGTCTGCAAAAGTTCTAAAAAAGTCTGTTATAAATCTGCGAAAATTCTTGAAAATGTCTGCACTAAATCTGCAGAAATTCGAAAAAAGTCTACGCGAAGTATGCAGAATTTCTAAGAAAGTTTGCAAACAATTTTTTAAAATTCGACAAGTCTGCACAAAGTGTGCAGAAATTCTAAAAAGGTCTGCACAAACTCTGCAGTTTTTCTACAAATTTGGGGTTAAACATTTTTTTTAATCATTTTCGAAAAATGTTTTTAAAAATCTGCGTAGTTTGGGAAATTGATCAAATTGTAGCTGGCCCGCTGGGCGTGAATGTGTTATTTGTCGGTGGCCCGTTACGGGCGTGGATTTGTTTTGTTTCATTTGCTGAGAACTAAATTGTGTGGTATTGGGTACGTGAGTTGTAGTTGATTTGTTGTGTTGGGACCTATCTGATTGCAAATTGGGGAGTGAGTTTTATTCGGGCGGGATTTTGCTGTTATTTTTGTAGTTAACTTTTCCAATTTCTATCGGTGGCGATTCTGACCCTTCTGGTGGAAGCTGAGCTCGATAAAACCGCGTATAATTTAATTACTTGTTCTAAGTCCGTGGCGAATGGGCGTGGAGAGGATTTATTGAAAAAGCCGCTACGTTACAATATATAAAAAGTGGAGGAGGTCCTGAGACCCTAAAGAACCTGGGCTTATTCAGCCCGTTGTTCCCTCGTTATTTGACTGTGTGTTTCTTGTCCTCCAGATACCGTAAGGATAATTTCTTTGCACAGCCTTGCCTTAAGATTTATAGTTCTAAAATTTTTCGGGTTAAGAAAACTGTACCTTGAGGAGTCTAATCTACTCACTGTCAAAGCCTCGCAGAGACAAGGAACGTGCAGAGGCTTTTCAGATTGTAGTTCGCACCATCTGCATAAAGGAGAATACGTTGGTTTGAGGTTGAATTTATGTTTGTTGATAAGCGCATGACCCGTCGGGACCTCTCGAGTCGGTTCTATCCAGTTTTCGGTACTTTTCACTCCAATTGTATTTCACTACTTCGCCAATGGCTGCCTTAGCTTGTCTGCCAGCAGTCCATACTGTCCATTCAGTTTGGTGTTCTCTCTTTAACCAATTCGCAATAGTTTGAGCCATAACCTCTCTTGAGGGTCCCGGATAGATAATTTGATTGCCGGGCAGGTTCCCCATGCCCAGTTTTGCTAGTCTATCTCCCATATAATATCCTTTAATACCCGAGTGCCCCGGAATCGACCACAGTTGCAGCCTGCACATCGCGCCCCGGCTATTGAGTGTTCAAACACACTTATGTACCAACCTTGATTTAATTTAATAGTTCTGCAGAGCAACGAGGGCCCCATTACAATCCGAACAGATGTGTATGTCTCCCCCGTGCCCCGAATCTCTATAGACTTCTCGGATCATCTCAGAACACTCCCATATAGCATATACCTCTGCTTGGAAGGTGTTCAAGTGTCCCGCTAGTGGGAAGAATTAGTTAAAACCTACTCGTTTCCTGTAAATGCCGATGCCAACTTCACCATTCTTTTTTGCGACATTTGTATACTAGATGTCACCATTGTTTGGCAGTTCTGTTTTTTCTTGTTGTTCGGTACGAACAGAGGGGTGTACCCGGAAGTCTCTGTAAAGAGTAACCTTTTCCATATAATCCTGGCATTTCAACTCACGTATTTGCCGGAAAACGACGGGGAGCTTGATGTGTGCTCCCTCAAGTGAGGAATTCCAATCAGTACTCCCAGCGCCACTGCCGGGGTAGTCCGCTTGAACCCCGTGATAGTCCTGAGCATTATTCCTCTAATCCTGTCTAGTTTCTCCGAATTTCTTTTCGTATTAGTTGCTCTTTACCAGGCTATTGCACCATAGGTGATACGCGGTAGGAGCACAGATTTGAATATTTATATCATTGTTCCGGGTCTCAGCCCCCACTTGGAGCTTATTGCCCGTTTGCATATCCACAGAACGTTGTTGAATTTCTCACAGACCCTGTTTAGATGTTTGTTCCATTTTAGTATTTTATCTAGGATGATACCTAGATACTTCACCTCTGTAGCTTCCCTGACCGCTATTTCATTTAACGTCAGTTGTACTGTCTTTCCTGTCTTGTATTTCTGCATAAATGTAATTGATTCCGTTTTCGGCGCATTAACAGTAAGTCCAGGATTGATACTTCATTTTTCCACTGTTGACAGGGCCTCCTGCATCTTGTCTTTCAATGTATCCAGAAAATGGCCTCTGATCATAATGAAGAGGTCATCCGCGTAGCCAGCTACGAAGAAGCCCCCTTCCGCAAGTCTAACCAGCAGGTTGTCCACCTCAATTAGCCAGAACAGAGGTAACATCACACCACTCTATGGGCATCCTCTGCTTACCTCCACTCTTAGAAGTACGCTTTTACCATCTATGTTTAATTCTCTTTTGTTCAGCATATTTTTGATCCATTCGATGAGAGTTTGTGGTATGCCCTTTCTCTCCGCTTCACGACAAATGGCATCCGTGTTCGTGTGGTTAAAGGCGCTCTTTTTGTCCAATGATACTCCCAACGCGTACCCGCCGTTCTCGAATTGGCCCACAATGAAGGTTACTACCTAGTGAAGTGCCTTGTCAGTAGAGTGTCCTTTCCGATAAGCATGTTGCATAGATGATAGGGAGGGTGTCCCTATCTACAATGTTCACCATAATCTCATGTTCCATGTGCTGTCCTGGACCATATCAGCTCTTTTATCATTTTCCAGTTCGATCCATCCCGAAAATTTCGTATCGAGCAGTAACGACAGGGATTCCTTTTCATTAGTAGTGTAGCCTCTGTCTGGCAGCTTTAATGCACCAATCCAGGCCTTTGGATTGAATGCTAGTACTTTTTCCAGTTTGGAGGCTTCCCTGCCTGGGGGAGGGGGACGGGGGGGGGGCGTACGGTCTCGGCACTCGGCTCCGGATCGGCAACTCGAACCGTTAATCTGCCCATGATGTAGTAGGGCTAGCATTGAAAAGCCCTGAGTGAGACTAGTTGGGATTCGGGAATTCCTAAAACGAGAGTATTTTCCTCCTTCCCCTTTACCCCGTCCTCCTTCGCCCTACCCGGCAGGGCGGCGTAACAACGCATAGACGCCGTTTTCCGTGTGGGATGGTACTTCGCCAGCTGCCCCACTATGGCCGCAGCCAAGTCGCCCACCGCTGTTGTGGTTGGTACCCAATCTTTGGCTCGCTAGTAGCGTTGGAGAAGATTAACCCCTCCCACCCTCATTTCCGTGTTTACCTGTTCCATAAACGCTCCAAAGTTGTTAGTAAACCAGTCTTTGGAGTAGTTGTTGTCCGCAATGGCTCCCCCTCTCCAGAAGTTCTCAGAGAATCTCCGCCGTTGCGCCGCTGGCTACTTCCTAGTCTAACTAACCCGCTGACGATGGTTATCGTCTCTAAGGATTATCCGGATACGGCCCTCACACAGAGGCACCTCTGTTTGCTTAGGCAATATATTTCTTAGCAAAATCAAAAGCAAGAAGCAGTAATTTATGTTTAGAATAAGTGTCATTCCAATGTAATTTTACTCTTCAAAAAATGTCTCCATAAGACAATAATGTATTTTTTTATTTGAACTTTTAATTATGTTCCCAACACTTCCCAGTAATGTTTTATGCATTTTAATAACGGAAATTTAATATAGTTTTTAAATCTGTTTCAAATAGTTACCCATATTTGCCCGCTTTTCGAAAAAACTCTATTTTGTGTCACTAAACTGGTATATGTGATTACATTTTTAATAATATATATAAAGAAGAACTTATAATTTATGAAAATCTTAATGTAAATGTGTAACACATGATTGTGTATTTTTGCATGCAAACTACGAATATATTAAAGAAAGGGTATTATCGGTTAAGAATGGTCAGATGCCCTTGTCATTTGAAATCAAAATCAGTATTCGAAAATTGTTTATAAAAAGAAAAAAAAATGTTGCATATAGTTCCGGAGTCGATCCATTTGAGCCCCACCTTTTATAATGTCGAAAAAGTCCATTTTTCACCATTTATTTTTTTACTCTCACAATAGTCAATGTATTGCGTTGAAAAAATTCTGATAAATAGTACATACCATAGCCGTCTTTTTGACATGTTTTTCATTTTACAGTACCCAAATTGAATGACCTAAAAAAATTATTGAAATAAAGAATCATTTTTTTCTTCTACTTATAATAAATGTACAAACAATTTTATTGCTTTTCTTTATCAATACCAATGAGCTCTATCACCCAGAATTTTTCTAGAATTTTTCAAGTGGTGCGTCACAATGAAATAAGCGATTTTTTATTTTTTAAGCTATTTTATATCAAAATAACTTTGTTGTTTATAGAAATATAAGTTTTATTTGATATCGCTAGATAATGTTTTGAATTATTGTCATTATGTTTCTAATAATCAAATTTCTAAAGGTTACTTCGCAGCAAAAATATTACATTTTCATTTAATAATGTTAATAAAAACACAAAATTTCGATGAATATTTAAACTAAATATTTATCTAATCTTCGTCACTGTTTTCGTCAAACACTGAACAAACGTTTTCTACATCAAAGACCTTGGTAAGAACATTAGATGGTCGAATGACTTTTGATAAAAATCGACCACAAGATAGATGGTACACAATCACTGCAACGTGTGAACAACAACCGATAGTTCGAAGACCATTCGCACAGGTACAACAGTATCCCTTGATCGCAGTCAAACCTATATCATTCTTATCGTAGTGAATATAACACTTATACGATTTGGTGTTAATGTGTCTAGATTTAACTTCAAATCGTACGATTTCTGGTTCCACTTTCAAAACACCCAACTTCAATGCATTTAAATCATCAAGCATTTCACCGAGGTATGAAATAGCCTGAAAAAGTTGATACGACCCAGTGAAAAATAGTTCCAAATCTTCAATTGTTAACTCTGGAAAGTCAGGAAGATCTTGTGACGATATTTCTTGAAAAGGGAGTATTTTCCGATTGTAGTTTTGAGTCTCAACTTTCTCAGCTAGTTCATTTACAATGTTATTGGAACTGATCATTCGATCAATGATAACTCGGACCTTATTACTGTCTGAGTTGAGGCGTTTACAAGTCAGATTATATAATAAACACGCGACTTTACAATATACGCCAGCATGAGGTAACGTTACATTACGGAATTGATGGTGCAATAACTTATATTTTTAGGCTATTATACCATGTACCGCTTCAACGACCCATTGAATTTTCGTCACAAAACGAAACTCATTAGACTCTTCGGATGTAAGTTGATTTCTTTTACCCTTTAAGGCAGGCATTAGTACTTTATAACCCTTTTCATTTAAAGTCTTCACGACATCTCGAAATCCTCGGTCCAAAACGAAAACATCACCTTCTCTTAAAAGAGAACTTATACCACTTTGGTCTTTTAGTATGTGCTCCAAGATTTTAGCATCATTGAGGTTTCCTTCAAATGGTCCTACAAGGTCTATGACATATCCATTGGTTGTACAAATTGTGAACGGCTTACATAAAGACGTCTTTTTTTGCTCAGAATACGAATTCCGTTGATAAACATTGTTCGCGCTTTTTTCGTGTCGCAGGTATGTACCGTCACATACTATTGCTAAGATATGGTCAAAATTATGCAATAATTTAGCTGCTTCGGCTGTTTCATGGACAAAGAAATCTCTAGAGTGAGCTTGAACTCCAAAATGTTTTGGTAGAACATGTTCTCGAAAACACTTCAAAACCGACTGAATTGAATCCCGAACGATCTCCTCCTCAATATCCAAAATTGCCGCAATCAATTTGTCCGAATTACCCGACCTTAATTTGATTAAAAATATCACAATCGCTTGCAAAATGTTGCGATTGTAAGAAGTCCTCATTGTTGTCATCATATCGCGAAGAGTAATAATTGTTTCCCAAGTATTACCTGTGAGAGCTTGAACCCGTTCTTCTGATAATAAGCAATTACCGATTTTGTCGTGAAGCCGAACATCTGCATCATTGCACATTTTGTCAATAAATAATTTAACTTCCTTTACATCGATAACTGATTCGTTTGAATGAGCGACCATTTTGTCTACTTCATCGTCATAAAACCGATTCTTGATTAGATGTTTAGAACAACACCGGTTTCTTTTAGGAATAAACAGACGTCTTTTCACAAATACCTGAATTCTAGCTCTTAATGGCACATCACAAATATCTGTAACCGAATTACAAATAAAACAGTAGGCTTTAGAATGTATTACTCTTGGAAACGGCATCGTGATCTGCTCAGTCTCTTCTGCTTCGGGCGGAAAATATTCGGAACCATCGCTTTCAGTTTGAAATGATGTTACATTGAAAGTTGAACTGAAGATATTATACTCAGAATCGGCAGGTGTACTACTATCGTCGACAAGGGATGACTGAAAAAAACTTTCAGCCAAGGCTTCTGATGTTTCTGACTTAGATCCCTATTGAGTAAGGAACAAAATGGGAATAAAAATACAGTACAGTGACAATATAATATAACATCAATATTATATCAGTATATTATTCAATATATTGACTATTAATGTTTTCTTAGCGCAGAAAGTAATTTTTTATTCTCAAAATACAATTAAATATACACATATTCACCTTATATGGCTATTCTTTGTTATAATACAGATATTATATTGATATTATATGGCTAGTATGCAACAATATATTTTAAAATAATTATTTCTTTTTACCAGGGACGTAGAAGGAGTTTCGAGATCTGGTTCTGAGACTTTGGTAAATGTAGAGAATCTCTTTCTGCTTCGTTGCACACGGAGTTTCGTAAAACATTTATCACAAATTATATCATTTACTTGAACAAAAACTCCATAAGTTTCAATAAAGATTTTCGCTTCTTCTCGTGTTTTGAATTCCTTAGCTTTTTTTATGTTTCCCTTTCGAAAGAATTTATGACATTCTAGACAAGATGACGAGTCTGATACTTTGGGTTTCTTGATCGGCAAATCAACATCAGGGCAATCCATTTTAAACTTCTAAATATAATATGTGAAAGAATTTGATTTATAATATAGGGATCGATTTATAACATTAAAACTTCATAAATATAATTATAAAATTATACCAAACTTTATTAATATTAAGATGACCGAGAAGAGGTTTTTCAGCGAACCGATTACCATCGGAATAACGAGATCCAGAAATTCATTTGATCTCGATTGTCTTTATTCCTTGACACGAGTACAAAATACCTCAGTTAGTAAGGTTAAGTCTCGCGTGTGGACAGAAGAGCTGCTTCAGGTCCACGTCTTAGCTAGGCGACAAGCTGACCGCTTTCGAGTACCTCGCGCGGATTAATGTCAATCCCTTGTGACCACTCGCAGGGTACAGTACACAGGCTACGAACCAAGGCTTCCCTTCACACGACGCGTGCCACACAGCTTAAACGACTCACTCGACCTACAGTCAAAAAACCACACGAACTTCCTGCCGCCCAGTGCTACCAACATTAACATAAAACATAATACATAACAGTAAAAAGTTTTTTTGAAACACTATTATTTTGAATATATCAAAATTTGTTAAATAAAATTTATATTTCTTATAAACAAAAAAATTTGTATGCTTTAAAATAGCTTTAAAATAAAAAAATCGCTTATTTCGTTGTGACGCACCACTTGAAAAATTCTGAAAAAATTCTGGGTAATAGAGCTCATCAGTATTGATAAAGAAAAGCAATAAAATTGTTTGTACATTTATTATAAGTAGAAGAAAAAAATGATTCTTTATTTCAATAATTTTTTTAGGTCATTCAATTTGGGTACTGTAAAATGAAAAAAATGTCAACAAGACGGCTATGGCATGTACTATTTATCAGAATTTTTTCAACGCAATCCATTGATTATTGTAAGAGTAAAAAAATAAATGGTTAAAAATGGACTTTTTCGACATTATTAAAGGTGGGGCTTGAATAAATCGAATCCGGAACAGTATACAAATTTTTTTTTCTTCTCATAAACAATTTTCGAATACTGATTTTAATTTTAAATGACAAGGGCATTTGAACCTTCTTAACCGATAATACCCTTTGAAGATCGTTTGTTTCTTTTTTCTCGAAATAATTCTAATAAATTGTCAAATATGACTATTATCATTGGATAATACCAATGTTAAGTATTTTGTAGATTGTTTTGTGAAATTGTATTTCTAATTTCATTATTTGTTTTAAATTGTATGTAATGTTGATAATTTAATAATTTTGACTGTCGAAATTTGTTTTTACTCTACAGTGTGCGTTCCAAAAGTATCTGGAATAATCTCAGAAAAAGACATTTCATGCTTAAATTAAATTTAATTGTCTTATTTACAATTTCATAGCAATTATATTTATATTGAAACTCTACTGTTTTTTACTGCAACGTTTTTCAAATAAAACAAAGTTCACGAATAATGTTCAAATAATTGAATAAAATCTTTCAATGTTATATATAATGCAATAGATATTGTTATAATTTATGTTATTTGTCTAACGCTGTGTTTGATTGAATTGAATTCATTTATTAAAAAACTACGTGAATATAAAAAATAATTAATTTTTATTTCATTTTTATCTTATTACTGTTAAAAACCTAAATAATTCATTAAAAAAAAACATCATTCTTAGTTCTTGCTATGTTTTCACATCATTTGCCTCACTGTGGGAGGGTGGCGTGTCGTTTGGGCCTTTGAGACGCTTCAAATTCTGAACTGAATCAAGGGTTATATCCACAACGGGTCTCCTCGACCTCAGCTCCATCGCTCTGGCCTTCCCGGCAGTCTTCCCTGGTCTTTTCTTTTCTGTTTCTTTGCCGTCGCACCTCGTTGTAGGCCAGAGACCTCACCAGTGGTGCTTGAGTCAGTCGTATTGACATCCGTTACGTTCAGAACGTCTGGATTCAGGCCAGAGACATCACCAGTAATGTTATCGTCAGTCCTGTCTTCGTTTGCCCTACTTTTTTTGTTTTTAGTGTCTTTCATTTGGTTCCCACGAGTAGCTAGGGAAAAAAGTTTCGCCCGCGCAGAGCCTCGCATGCGCAGGTAAGGGTATAAACGATGAAAGGCGCCAGGTACCCAAAAAGAACCGTTGAGAATACATTACCCATGTATCATACATCCCGTCAGCACGGTGTCTCACACCTTGGGATTGAGGCGCTAGCCTGACCCTATGGGCTCCCAGGATGCCAGGCGACCCAATGAGCTGCGCTGCTACAGACATCTTTGGGGGACTGCTTCTTAGTAGCATCGGATCCTCACCCTCTGGGTCCCGGTGGTTCGGCTGAGCCCCACTGCTCCACCGAATCCCGTGGGTAGACTGTCCCGCTTCCGCCGCTCCTCCCGTCCACATACATACATTCATGCATTCAACATTCACCAGGAGAGCCCGTCTATAGAGATCTTTTCAGTCACACAGGAAAGCCCATGTATGGTGATCCTACATTCTTTCTGACGTTCAGATCTGACATTTGCGGCGTCAGAGTACGCTAAGCTAAGCCCCTAAACCAACGACAAGGTTTTGCAGTCCCTAGCAGGGGTACATTCCCTAGCTGGGGCAGCTGGAGTTTCTGGCAGGGGTGTAATCCCTAGTAAGGGATAAGATTAATAATAAATAAGTAAAAATACAATAAGTGAAATAATACAAGGTTGAAGAACATAATATATCTCTCTTTCAGACCAAATAATAATACAACAAAGATTCAGTCGGATGAGTCATAAATCAATTAGATGAAGATCAAAATGTAAGATATCAAGGCTGAAGTAATCGAGTTAAGGTTCCCTTGAGCTTGTATTGATTCAAATCGTTCGCCTGGGTAGATAATTTATAAAAAATGTCATTTCTAGCATAGTTTGAGCTTGACGGTGGGCCAGTATGAAATGGGACCGAGTGTCTAGTTCGGCGCTGAGTTACGTTCAAAATTATCCCGAAAACAATCTGAGTGACGTCAATAACACCGGAATCTATATTTTTTAATCATAAGATGTCGTTAATAATTCTTCTATCATATAGACAGGAAATGTTGAAGGAGTTATAAAGAGTAGTGTAATTATGGCAAGATCTAGACACAGGGGTTTCATTTTTAAAAGCCAAGCAGCGTAGAAATTTATGTTGAACTGATTCAAAAGATTGGCCATGGCGCAGCGTAACGAGGGTCACTCACAGAGGTTACGATGACTAGCGATCTTTACCCTGCTACGGCTGGCAGCCGACTGGCGCTGTTTCCTGTCTTTCCTTAGACCCACCTGAATCAACAACCGGTGGAGTAACCGCCTTCAGTCTGTAAAAAGTAAAGAATGAAAAACAGTCCTACTACTTTAAGGACAGACCTTGTATAAAGACGAAGATGATATTCTGGAATATTTAAAAAATATTGGTTATAATACGTGAAGCATGTACAATTTTTTTGTTATAAAGTGTGTGAATAAATACATGTGTGAGAGGAAAAAGTTTAGTGGAAAAACATTTTAGGGGCAAACTGTTTAAGGGAAAAAATGTAATGGTGGAAAAATTGAAAGAGAAAATTTTTTGGGGGAAAAAGAATAAAGGAAATATGGTGTCCTACCTGTATTGGTTACTCACACAATAAGAGATGACAATCGAAACCCTCTCCGAAGAAAACCACTGCTCGTGACGAAAAATTGATCTAGAAGAACCGCAGATATTTAAAGGTTAGAGTGTGTGATTGAGGCACGCAACGTGGAAGAGGCCCAGCTGACACTGAGTCAGGTAATGAGGCGCGTAAACGCTTGGATGAGCGAGCACGGGCTCAACTCAGCCCCAGAAAAGACTGAGTCAGCTATCAAATACCTGGGTATTGTGTTTGACACGAAGTTGAACTTAGGTAAACATATTAGAAGAACAAGCGATCGCGCCTCCCAGATAACGGCGTCACTGGCTCGGCTGATGGCGAACGTAGGGGGCCGTAGACCTTCGCGTCGCCATCTGCTGATGTCAATGACAAACTCTATACTTCTATATGGGGCTGAAGTCTGGGCAGACGCATTGCTACAGGAAAGATTCTGGCAACGCATGGGTGAGGTACAGAGG